>JAUEJL010076613.1:0-15836 GCA_032274825.1 Drosophyllum lusitanicum | reverse complement strand
TGCAGCTGCACATGTAGGTGTGTATGTGTTTTTGAATTTCTTTGCAAGACTTTGACTTGAAAAAGTCAATATATATATACAAATTTGCTTAATTGCAGAAATGGTCCCTTGACTATTACAGCTCTTATTCTGACGGTTTTGGCCACTCTAGTTTTATAACCACATACTATCACATGTGTCCATTTATAACTCGTATAACACTTTGTACATTTCTCGTATTAAATTGATAATAAAATTATGGGTGTTACATTAAATGAGATGCGTATGCAATATAAAAAAAGGTGATAACATTTACCAATTATAGTTTCACATTGTTGGGCTACATTAATTTTGCATTAACCTTTAATAACTATTTGTTTTTCAGCTACAATGACTCCGTTCACTTGCCATTTTATGCCAACCGTGTGTCTTTCTTGTGTTGACAAGATAGAACATTTGGAGGGAATGACACTTCACTTGATACCATTAATCCATGTTGGAGGATTGACACATTACGCCTAAATTAGTAAGATGATTCGCCAATGATGGCGTCAACGAATTTGATGATTTGCTTAATGAGTTGTCGTCAAGATACCAAGTGTTACCTTCAAGTAAGAACAAGTCCGCTACTGATATGATTACTAAACTTTTACTAAATCTGATATGTTATTTGAGCCCATGATTCGTTGACAAATGGTAGACCCCAAAATAAAAATAAAAATAAAAAAGAGGAAAGAAGAGTATAATCTAGGGCGTAAGATCCTTTTGAGCTTGTGGAATAATCACAAATACACAATCCTTCAAGTTTTACTCGTTTTTTTCAAATGAATAATGAAGTGGCTAAGCACATTAGTTATATTAGTCGTGAAATGACTTACTTGATTTAAATGCATATCCAACTTTTTTCAAGTGACGATACGTGGTTAAAGTAAGATGTTTCTTATATTAGGATTTGCTGTAGTTAAGTGGTTGATTATGTAATAGTTTTATCTAAGCAATATGTTTTTAACACCTATTAAAGAAAAATAATATACTTGGTGATGTAAAGAATGACCAAAGAAATATTAAATATTATGCTAACAAAAGTTAACCAGGTGGATGATTTAAAAAAGATAGTGGAAGAATAAAAGGGAAAAAAAACTTGGTGGTAAAGCATGACCAAAGAAATTCTTTTTTGACTTGGTGATGATGATAATAAGGGGCAAAAGAAGGTCAAACTATATAAGAATTCAGTGGATGGAAACAATGTATCACTACACACACTAGAAGTCTAGAAATACACTACTGGCTTACACAATACAATGTTACTTGATTATGAAATTTAAATTTGAAGGACAAGAACACCAAAGTGTGGGATGGTCACCTTTATCTATAATAATGGATTCTACAATAATGGTCCATATACATTATTACATAATCTTAATAAAGTGATTCAAGTATTGAACCCAACCAAAATGGAGTCTATCATTCTCTCTTTGTGTTCAATTTACAATAATTCGCAAACTCTTTTCCTAATACCAAAGAGTGTTTCTTAACATTTTATGTACCAATGGGTCTCCATTTTCTCTTTCATGGTTTCAAGGGCTTTCTGAATCAGAACTTGTTATTCATCGGGCATTTGTTCTCCTTCTTTGAAGTCTCACTTCAGCTTGTCCTCTAATTTATTTGTGACGAGCTTCAAAGTGCGAATGAAATAACTTGCAATATGTGAGAATTGTAAGTATGATTTTTGATGTTTTGAGTGACAAAATACGATCCGAAACTCCTTATTCAAGAATAGTAAGTTATGGAAGCTCTTCAAAGTTTGGAAGACGTCAGTTTGGTTTCAAAAGATTGACTTTGTATTGACTGCTCTTGCAGCCCGGTTGGAGATGAGGGGCTTGATAGAAAATGATTTGGCGACGCATGAATCTTTCAAAAACAACTAGGGCTATGTAGAGACTTGATTTGCATGTCTCCAACTTGACATCATCGTAACTTTTGATTTCGAGTATTCAAACAAAATGATTTATTTTGAAAAAATTTGTTTCGGAGGAAGAGGGCCTGCTCTTTCACCATCATTTGAATTTCCGTCATACTATATATCACACTCCCTAACGTAACTCTTGATGTTTTTCTTTTTAGAATCTTTTCCTCTTTCTTCGAATTTCAAATTTTCAACATCTTACTCCTCATAAACTTTGTAAGTAGATGCTTGATGGGTCTAACAAAAAAATTATGCAATAGAAGAATCACTGGCTAAAAAGAAAACTTCAATTTTACTATACAAAAGTTACCAATTTACAATTATAACTTATTTTATTAATTAAATTGAATTAAGTAGTTCTATTAATACAATAAAATTTTTGAAGAATAAACAAGCATTGATTCAGCTTCATCTTGGATATTCCGCACTCATGGTTTGGTTTCGTGTAGAAAAATGGGTGCACATCTCCAAAACATGTCCTTTTTTTTTGCTTTTAAATTTCATATTTTTTTAACGGCAAACAAATGCATCCTTCTAATTATCTCTATGTCCAAGCCGGGACTTAAACCCTCAACTTCTTATAGAGGAAGAAACACCATAATAACTCAATGGAGTTTATTTCATATAATAGTAACCAAATTTGAAAACTGTTTTACCAAGGTCATTCATGGATTATTTAACAATGTGAAATAAAGGGGGGAGTGACATTGATAGAACGGTTTTCAAACTCGAGGTTACCATTCTATGAAGATTCCTCTTTGTCTATAATATCATTGGGCAAATTAATACTTAAATAAATAAAATTTTATTATTTTATTTTAAACAATAATAAAGTTAAATACGTTTGTACATATTAAATCTATCAATTGTTTATAAAAATAATTTCACTTTATTTTTTAAGTGTTATGATTAATGGGATGTGTAGTCAACATGCATGATTATTATACGCGGTATTCTTTTTTGTTTTTGTTTTTTTAGTTTGGTTAGCATCATGTATTCAAGACATATAATTTATTAATTTTATAATAAACGAAAATTCATTCGATGAACCGTAAGAAAATGACGAAGGTGATGCCCACTATAAATATAAAACTCAATGGAACAATATTTTTTAATGTGTGTTAAGATCATTTGCAGTAATAACTACTATTACTGTCATCACTAATCGTCACGTCAGCATCATTAACTTATCATTAACAGCTCATAGTCATAACACGTATCACTTAATCCACACACAACGATTTTATCTTAAATTCTATTGATTGAATTATTTTTAAAAAGAAGTTTTACAAAGAGCTCAGCTCGTTACATCCACCACGAGGTCAAGCTTCACAAGCAAATGACAAGTCGGATAATGAGGCCCATCCTCATTTTGTCTCGTGATATAAAGAAAACGAGCACTCATTACATGTGCTCTGAACGATAAGAGTATATTTTCAAAATCTTATATATTTTATTTTACTCTTTATTTTCTCTCTTTTTCTATTACTGTTTCTCACTTTCTCCATCTTATTCTAACTCTTCCAAGCAATTCAATTTAAACTTTCTCATTTAACAAAGATAAAAGTCAAACTAAGATTAACAAGTCAAACTAAGATTAACAAGAAACTTCAAAATCACCTTTCACTTTTAAAAACCTTTATCTTGTTTTATACCTTTCAAAATCTCATGCCTCTTCCCTCCCCTTCCCTTCCCTTCCCTTCGATGGTTAATTGCCACCATTTTTACTTGCTACAAACTTTTGGACGGTTCTCGGTTCCAATATTTTCCTTAATTCCGTTTTTGGTTCCATTGGATTTAGTTTTTTTACTTGGAATCGATGGAACCGATTAGGAACAATCGGCTCGGTTTTCGATTCTTACATCGGAACATTTTTAGTTACGGATCGGTTTAATATAACCAACTTGTTTACAACTTATTTAACATGTGAAACCCTTTGAATAAACGGGTTATATGACTCATGTGTAGGTTACACAAGCTTAGTATGTTCCGATTAGGATTAAGTTTTGCTGATAT
This sequence comes from Drosophyllum lusitanicum, assembly GCA_032274825.1. Lineage (NCBI taxonomy): Eukaryota > Viridiplantae > Streptophyta > Magnoliopsida > Caryophyllales > Drosophyllaceae > Drosophyllum > Drosophyllum lusitanicum. Next base: position 11,875 of record JAUEJL010076613.1, on the reverse strand, counting down.
GATTAATTAAATGGATCATGTTAGAGATTGGATAACACATACCTCCCAACTCAAATTTCACAAGAGATTATCGTTACACGAAAATGCCGTAGTGACATGACAAAAGGTGTCACTAAAGCTAACAAATAAACAAAAAAAAAACGTTACTATATGAATAACTATGTGAATTATGTTTAGATTTAGAAAGTATGAGTTTAGCCGTTTTAAAAAAAAACCAAATAATTGTGACAATGTTATGATATAATACGTAGCGATGGAGGAAATAAAATTTTAGAAGCTTTTATGACATAAGACAGATGCAGTGGGTTGCCCTTCTACTCCAGGTGAACACTTTACTCTTCTACTCTGAAGCTTTCATTCAATCACTTCACATTGCCTGATTTCTCGACATCCTCCTCCAGTCTATGAGAAAACCCTAGCAGAGGTGAACACTTTACTACTATACTTTTTACGCTTTCAATGAATTAGGGTTTATCATGATCGGTACTCAATTTAGATCCTTTATCATTTGTTTATGTCTGGTTTTCGTTGAAATGTTAAGTTTCTAACAGTAAGATAGCAATCAATTGACGTAGGTTTTGAGGGCCTTCCCTGCGACCTGGATTGGATCTTTGATTCCATCTCAATATATCTTATTTTGCCAAATCTTATTAGGAGCAAATTAGTATTCCTTATGCACTTGATTTAGTTAATCAGCTACACTTCTAGAAATAATTATTATTTTAAGTTGGTCTGTACAGTTCTAAAACCTAGAAAGTCAAGCATTGATGGTAATAGACTTGGAGTTTGGAGTGTATTACAAAGATCAAACAGTTATTTAAAAGTCAAGTTTTGTAATAGGTTTCGAATACACACCTTAAAGTAACTCTGTGAAGAGGGTAAGATGGACGAACATAAGTCAGACGGCTTATTCAACATTGATAGGCACATAGCAACGAAGCGTAAATGTAAGGCGACGAAGAAACTCCAACATGCTGCTACTGTAGTGGCAGAACCTGAAACCAGTAGAAGGCAACCAACTCTACGCAAATCTGTATGTAATGTCAAAACAGAGGAAGATATTACCTTACTTCAATCAGAAACCGAAACTCCAAGAACTGGTACCATGAGGGGAACGCAAGCAGATTTAGAGATAGAAAAAACTAGTCCTGGGAGGATGGAAATTAATACAAACGCATTGGGTCATATGATTGCAACCATTATTAAAGAGATATCCAAGGAAACTGGTGGCCTAGCTAACCTTTCAAGGAGCTTGGTAAGCAACTCAATCAACAATGGCGAGACGGGACAACCTCATGTTAACATGGATCTCGAGGAAAGCGAAAGTCATTTACATCAAAATCCAGAACTCAAGAAGCCAGACTTAGATGCTGCCCTAGCAGTATGATTTTTTCTATATCATGTTGTTTACATTGGTCGCCTTTGTACAAATTATGCATCCTGGCTTTACACGTATATTTGCCATTTTTCTGTCCTAGGTGATTAAAAAGACCATGAAGTTGAATGCAGCTGTTCCGTTTAACAAACCTGTCGATCCTGTTGCACTTGGAATACCTGTAAGTTTATTTGTATTATTGTATAGTGTAATAAAACATTTTCTCAGGAAGTTTGTTTTTCACCCAAATCAGGAGTTGGATTTAACAAAAGAGACTTTTGTCCTCACACAGTCTTTCAGGAAACATTTCATGCAAACATATACTCAAAATTAACATATTGATACGGTTATGAAATGTAACAAGAGACGTTGTCATATTTTGGTACATCTATGAATAACCAAACATTTTGGATAATCAATTTACTTTAACACTCTTAGGGTCCTATAATGTGTTCAGTGGTAGAAATGTAAATTTATATATTAACAAGATTATGTGTTCTCTATAACAACTATAAACCTACATCGTTGTTCTTGTTTCACATTTTACTTTTGATGCATGTTTGTTGATATGTAGAAAATCCCGAATTATTTATAAGTGTTGTTATAAAATTACCAAATCTTCGGAGTTAGTTATGCATTTGGATTATCGACTATGATAGACAACCACAAACTATAATGATTCTCCATAATGATTTGGGTGGAATTGGACCAGGATTACTTTGATGTTATCGACACACCTATGGATTTTCGTACAATATGCAACAATCTTAAAAATGGTCTCAAGTACAGGAATGCATCAGATGTGTTTAAGGATGTCCAATGGATTTGGTGCAATTGTCTTAAATACAATAAGAAAGGTGATCATGTTTTGGAGCTCATGAAGCGAGTGAAGACACGCTTCATGAAGTATTGGAAAGCAGCCGGATTAGACACACAACAAGCTATTGTTGGTAAGACCCGTCTCTGTTATCCTTATTCCATTCAATCCTTTAACTTTTTCCAAATGCAACTATTACTAAATTCCTGATTACATAGTGTGTTTGTGTACATATTATAAATATAATATATATATTTATGTGTGTGTTTATTTATGTATATTTATAGATCGAGACAAGCTTATGCACAATCTGCCACATTCGCGATCTCTTTTCTCCCCATCCTTTTTACCATATAAAACATTTTTCTTGAACCTAATCCTACATGTGTGTGTATGTATAATATTTTTGTATATACACACTCATACATAAATGTAGGAGTAGGATCATATAAAAAATCCCTTATGGCAAAAAGGATAGAAAGGAAGGAGAGGATGACATGTGGCGTGTGCGCATCAATATTCATACCTGCCCTTATGATTCCTCTTCTTCCTTCCTATCCTTTCTTTAATAAGCTTCTTGTTGCGATTGCCAACCGCTAAATATGTGTGTGTGTATACACACACATGTGGGCTTGTAAGTTTATTAAAGAAAAGATAGAGAGGACAGTATGGATCTTGGGATAACATCTTTTATTTCTAAGAATAGTGACAACAATTATGGGAGTGACACCTTATCTGTATTAAAGGACATGGTAATAATTTGGTCCCTATGTTTACCCCTAACATTTTAAAATGTAAATATCTTTAACATGATTGACTTTCAAATCAATAAAATATATCATTAGTTTTGTTTTAATTTGAAATTGTCTTGATATATATGTATATATACGTGCGTGTGTGTATAAAATAGAGAGAGAGGATAGATCAGGCTTAACTAAAGAGCAGTAAGAACAAGTGGCAACCCTCTGATTTGGAAGGGACCATAATTTAGATTAAAAAAACCGTCGGAAATCAAAGCAAAAGGGTAAAACTGTCAAAGTATGATTGAGGATACGTTTGAAATTTGGGATTTGCTAGATCATCAGCCGCTTAATTTTTGGAAAATTTAAATTAGGTTAGCTTTTACTAAATGAAAACAGGAGAAATAGGAATTCAGTAGCATCAATTGAAGAGAGACGATCAAACAGGTGAGTAAATCGATAATACAGTACTGAAGAATTACAATTACAATCGGTTTTATAATATGATTTTATATTTGATGCAGATAGAAGAAGTGGGACGTGGTCGACAGTTTTCTCGAGGGCACCTTCGACGATTGAAAGCAATCAACATGTCATTCAAATCGATGTAAGTTCGGAGTCTGAAGATGCACAGGCAATCCAAGAAAATAATGAAGCAGTTGCGCATATAGAAGAAGGTATGACTTATGTCTATAGGGTGTTTTCATTGCATCTACATCAACTTTATGTGAGTTTTTTGCATCTATTAGTTTATCTAGTTGCAACGAAAAAGAGAAAGTGTTCATAATGAGATTAATAGTAGGATATTAATTTAGGAATTGTATCTAGATGATTTACAGTAAACAATAGTTATACCGATTTAAATCACCCAATGAACTGCTATAGCAGCGATTTGCACCTAATATCATTTTTGATTGCATCACACTAGTGTTACACTGTTACTGGATTTAATAGGATTAATTCCAGGTTGTTTATGTACGAATTGCATCTTGTTCTCTTACAGTTAACACCACATTTATTGAAGGGGCGGTATCAAATGAACAAAATTCTGGTGCAGGAAAGCTAGAAAATGATGGTATGTGCATTATAATCCCCTTAATCAAAAGTAATAATATCATGATAATATGACTGTATATGCTGCATCTAATAAATAAGAAATAAGTTGAACATACAGTATCTGCAAATTTACTTAGCTATCAAAAACAAATAGTATCTGCACATATAGTTGATTATGGAAATCTGAATATGGGTCAAGGACAGAATTGTGACTTCCATTTGCATCTTACTTGAATTGGTGATTGAAATAACTACATATGATATTGATTCTTTTAAGCATTGAAACCCAAAATATCAGTATGCAAATCTTATATATGTAACAGATAGATGAAATGACGGATTAAAAGACAACCAAATTAGATGAAATAAATAAAGTGACAGATGACAATGTATACCTATTCGATAGAAACAGACGCACTGATATTCATAAAACAAATGTATGCATAGCATATCTAGTAATACAGAGAATACATTTTTAATAGTATGTTGGATGCAATTGGTAAATGGAAACAATAAACTAGAAGGTATGTGAATATCCAGATGAAGAACAAAAATGTACATTGCTCAAAGGTTAGATGCAAAGTTTTAAAGATGCATTAGCAAGATGCAATTGGTAATGTAGTTTGATTGAATATTAAAAACAAACCAGTAATAAATAAACCAGACAAATTAAAAAAAATGATTTTGCAGGATTGGATAATGTTGTTGTTGTCATTCAACCATCTCTAAATTCACAAAGAGGATCACAAAAGAAAAGATATTTATAGAAACAGCCCATCAAAAAGAAAACATATGTTAATTTAAATATACCATATATACATAGCAGCATACATACCAATTCTGTTATGATAATATATGCATTGAAGGATTTTTAATAGTATATTAGATGCAAATAAGTAATTTGGAATCAAAATAAGAGAAGGTATGTGTATATCCAGATGCAATAGAAAAATGTATACCGTTCAGAGGTTAGATGCAAAGTACCTTCAAAGATGCAATTAGTAATGTAATTTTACTAGATATCAAACACAGACATGTAAAAATGTAAAATAAAACCAATCAAATATAAAATATATATTTCATTCAACTAGTTCTACATCCCCAAAAATGATTACAAAACATGATATTTAACATAAACAACCTATAAAAAGAAATCATGTTACTTTCAAGATACTATATCTCCATAGCAACATAAATACCAAAATAACTAACATCCAAACAGCATCATCTGTGCTGTCTTGTGCGCCAATCTCAGCAACCACACCCTCGATCAAGTTGTTATTTCATCAGTGTCCATTGCCAACTGCTTCAACATACCCTCCAAGATGGACACATGCTCAATGTTGGCCTCTACATCTGCCTCTATGAACTTTGGATATAAATTCTCCTCCTTGAAAGGCATGCTAAACACATAGCTTTAGCATCGTGCTTCTTTGCAGAAATAGAAGCTTTGATGTTTAAAATGGTCATCAGAAGAAGAATTTCGGTGTTCTGTTTGCGCCTGAACATCACGAAGAAGGAATTAGATGCAATTGACAGAAGCACTACGGGAGAAACAACTCCTGGTCTTAAAAGTCAGATGAACTCTCGGCATTGGAAGTCATTAGATGATCAGATATTAACAGAAGGTGAAGATGTAGAGGTTGGATATGTGCAATGAAAGGAGATGATTATATAAAGAGGTGGATGCAAGGGAATCAAAAAGCCCGGTTTTTTTTTTTTTTTTTTTTGTTTATTTAATTAGAATCATAATATGAATCAAATACTATTAACCAATTAAACATGGCATAAATATCAGTAATTTTATTTCATTGAGGAAACAATAATTGGATCAAATACTATTAACCAATTAAACATGGCATAAATATTAGTAATTTTATTTCATTGAGGAAACAATAATTGAAAAAAAGACTAAATAGATTTAGACAATAATATAATATCATGTGATAAGCATCCAAAAAACAGAAATTTATTTACGATACATACCATAATACTAAGCATTTAAACAAACATGAAAAATATCATAAATTTTTGGTGTAGAATTATTCTAATCCATTGACGAAGGTGTTTTTCATCAACTGAGTTTGATACTTTCGTCAGCTTCAGATTCTCTGCATCCCTAGCCTCATCATTGTTTTGATCTATAGATGATGCCCTTCAACCATTGAGATCATAAGAATGTTGTTGAGGTTCCTCCTTGTGGTAGTCTTCTCTTGCATTTGAATCTGGATATCTTGGCATACCTGCATAATTGCATCTTGCTTTTCTTTCTCTGAAACTATGGTACCCTGAACGAAATATTTTTAACCTCTTTGATTGGATCATCACGATGAGGTCGAACCATTCCTGTTACCCTCAGTATCCATATTTACTAGAAAATTATAAGAAATCCTTAGAATATGCAATTTTACGTGGATTGAACAAGTCCAATTAGTTTGCATCTGCGAAATGCTTAAAAAATAAATAACAATATAAAACATTTCAAAAAATTGGCATGAATACTACAAACAGAAAACACAAAAAAGTTATAATTTTTTATTTATGAAAATTGCATGTGATCATGGAAACTCTGACGATGACTTAGAACCACCACTGAAGAAACAAAAGGTAAATGTGAAGCGAAAAAAACCCAAATCAAAGGGGGACAATGCAGTAGCAAAAAGGAAAAAGCTGAGAAAAAATGAAAATGTGAATGAGGGGGTTAAAAAAGTAGAAGAACAAAAAGACAAGAAGAAAGCAGATGCAGGGGAACCATCTAATAGAAAGAATAAAATAGTGGACACCATATACTCGAGACAATCTCCTTCACAACTAGTCAGATTGTTTGCATCTCTAGGAAAAAATGAGCAAAAAATAATTCAGGAGATGGGGTTTGGTGGGTTACTGGATTGCAAGGTGGAATTACTACCTAATAAGTTAGGGTATTGGGTAATAGATCACATGGATGCAATGAACTTAGAGATGCAGAAAATCGACAAGAAATCTGTTTCAGATGTATTAGGATTCCCAATGGGCAAAATTAAGGTCGAAACAGCTCAAAGATCTGACATAGGTTCATCAAAAACAATACGGGAATGGAGGAGGCAATACCCTGCATCAAACAAAGGGGCACAAAGAATATATGTGAAAGATGTTATTGAAAAAATTAAAGAAAATAAAAATGGTGAAAAATTGTTCAAGCTGAACGTCGTGGTTTTGATTATGACTTTAATGGCGGAAGGCATCAAGTGTGGGACAGCAAATTTCAGAATATTACCATGCATCAAAGATGTAAATGATATACCAAATATGGATTGGTGTGGGTATGTATTGGAATGCCTGAAGAGAAGTAAAACAAACTGGAGGAGAGATGATGAAACAAGTTGGTACACTGGACCACTCTTGTTCATAGTGGTTAGTTAGATGAGCTTATTAATTTACAATGTTAGTATGCATATTACATGAGTTATGTAACTAATTGTTTGAAATAACGTGTGCGCTATAATCAAAAACAGGTTTGGTATGCCACATTTGTGGATGCACTGAAATCAGCAAAGATAGTAAAAGTTCCGTTTGTTACTTATTGGAACACTGATAAGTTGAGGGAAATTGAGTCATGGTCGACGAATGAAGCTGAAATTATGGAGCTGATAAAATATAATGGAAAAGATGGGAGTACACAAAGAAAGTTGAAAACCCAATCGAGGCGGAAAAAAACACTAGCATCAGGAGCTATAGTAAAGGATGCAGTGTCAGAGCAGGAAAAGCTGTTAGAAGATCAATCGGGAATTGTCGCGATAGAAGAGGAAGGTAATAAAATTTATGAAACATTGCATTATTTCCAATAAATTATGCATAATAATATATGACCATATTTATGGGGATAAAAAACTTGCAATTGTTTAGAGAAAAGTAAGACGCAGTTACAGATGGAGGAAGCCAATGCGTCTGCGGAGTGTGATGCAACAGAAAGTAAGTATATATAAAATTTATGACTCAATAAATAAATGGATTAGAATAAATAGTACATATTATTCTGAACAGATGTAACAACCACACTAGAGTTGCAATCAACAGATGCATATGAACATCAAGAACACAATGAAGATGCAGGTAAGTGATGCATAAACATTTCAACGTATTAAGAGTACTTATATATTTTTAGTTGAAGATAGCTAATTCGTTGGGGGTAATTTAGATGCAGGTGGGAAAGAATGTAGTAATGTGAGAGAAACAGATGGCATGGAGGACAAGAGTGAGAATGAAAATGATAAAGATGAAACGGTGTATCAATCTGGAAGTCACGTAGGCGAGGATGAGGATACAAACATTGCAGATGGAGATGGTTATACCCAAAAATATGACTACAGTGCGGAGGTACATTTTATAATTTATACAACATTCATATACTTTTATAAACAAAACCAGAATATTAATTAAAAAGCTTTTTCAACAGGAGTTCAAAAGAGAAATAATGAGTCATCACAGGACAATGATTAAGACATACTATGATCTTTCAGAACTCATGTACATGGCGAAATATAAACATCCAGCTGATGATGAGTTGCATAAATTAATTACCGAGCTAAAAAAGGAACTGAAAAATCATGTGGACTTTGATGCATGTAAGGATCACAGCACTACACCATTCCAAAAAGAAAACAAACCATCTGATGAGGATGTGAAGGATGGAACACATGGGCCACATTGCAATGTGGTAGAAGAAAAAGGGAATACATCCTAATTATAGATATAATATTGCCAGTGGTAAGTGGCTACTTTAACTACCTTTAACCGTTTTTTTAAGATAAAGTCTAGTCTCACCTGTGTAAAATAACCCATAAAAACCAGAGGGTTAGGTATCTCTTAAAAACGTGGGATTAGCATGTTAATATGATCACGAGACTATAATGCAGTCAATCTTCAAATCACAAGAACTTTGGAATCCCTTTTGATTTCCATTTTTTCCCCTTATCTCCAATATTCAAGTTTTATAGACTTTTATGGATTTTACGCTCTGTGGTATAGTCAATAGTGGATCACATACGGGAGTTTTATGAAGTGTATTATGACTTATCCTTGCTTCATTAGTTTCATTCTAAGAATCGTCATCTATATCATCATCTTCTGCGGTCAGTAAATCACCATATTAAGGAAATTAATGACCAAACATCCTTGCTTGATAATGTTCTTTTACGAATTAACGTTCCATGAACGGATTTTGCATACTGCAGTTGTTGTTTTTACCTGGAAGTTCACTAAAACTTGAAGCTTGGTTACATTTAGAGTTCTTGGAAACAAGAAAACTGCAGTACCCTTAAAATTGTGAGTTAAGATTTAAAGCACCAATTGTTTTCTGTCCCTGTTTATATATTATTAGTTCAACAAATATGGGCTTATATAATAGTTTCTTCTTTTAATAACTACCTTTTAGTAGTAGGGATTTTGATATTAACTTGGTTGAGTTGAGAAATGATAAAGTGAAAGAAGATGACATGGTGTTAGGTTTTTATGTTCTATAATTGTTTCAATTCTAAATATAAGTTTATCATGGTAGTATACTTGTGTGATATTATTCTTTTCCTTGACTAATTATGATGGACTAGTTTTCCTTTTTGAGAACAGATTGACATTGAGAGGTATGCATGTGATTTTGATAATTATTTCCAGTTTTCAAGTTTCTTGTTACAAACTAGAATTAAAAGTTCTCATATTCTTCTTATTCTGATCATCTCTTCTCAAGATCCAAGTTTGGTTCATATAGTTCTACTTCTACTTTTGTGACTGCACAAACTTTTTTGGTGATTCCAAGACTTAGCTTATCTGTTATCTTCAACCTCTTTGGTAACAACAGCAAGATACTTGAACAAACACTACCCAACTTCAATTTTACCTACAGTTTTATCTTTATTCAAATTGTTGCTAGATTGAACATTTTCAAATTGTAGCAATGTGGTTCTTTACAAGAGTTACTTCAAGTAGAAACTCTGTTCTTTTTAAACTGCAAGGGTGTTAATTAGGTTTACCTGATTGGGTCATCTGGTCTGGTTAGTCAAGTTTTCTTGAAAATAAACGTCATTCAGAACCCTCTGACCCTATTAAGCTTCTATCAGGGTTCGGGTTTATAGGGATGGGTTAGTTTGATACTTTGATTAATCGGGTTACAACTTCTGTCAATCTATTATTAACGTAGAAAGTAACAGCCTAATTACATATATGTTTATTGGGGCTGGGCAGGTAATTTCCGCCAAAGTTATACAAAGCAGATAACTTTATTAAAAAGATGAGCAAAATTGAATGAAGTTTAGTTTTTTTATGCACACACGCATGAGAAGTCAAAAATAAAGTACGATACAACATGCCTACATGAAGTTCAAAATATCATATTAATATGTTCTATGAATAAAAGCAAGCGTCAAAATCAAAAGATGAGACGAGGAAAGAGAATTAGTGTATTACACATGTCAATCATTAAGGAGGTAGAGGGATTAAGTAGAAAGATTTAGTAGGAAAAAATATAACTTTTCATAAAATTTACCATGTAGGAATGCAACAGTGCATCTGTGTTAATTAGATCTCTGAGATCTCCTCTCCCTGCGACTCCATGTCTTCTTTCTCTACGAGATAACAATGAACTCTCCAGATCACCTCCACTCTTTTGCGGGCAATTTCAGCCACCATTCGCCGGAGATTTCACCTACTTGCAAAGTTTTTGTAGGCGATTTCGTATCCATACTGTAATGTCCTATTTTTCTAAAGCCAAATTTTAGAAATTTTCTCATATTTTAAAGCAAATTATCGTGCAACCAAATCCTTAAATAAAATAATACAGCGGAAGCAGTAATAAAATCATTTATTACATAAAAACTTAAACAAACTTATAGTACTTGAAAACATTTAATAACATAAACATTTAAGTCTAAAACACATTTATGTAAAAGTTGGGTGACAACTAGCATAACTGAAACTTAAAACAAATGGTTACACTACTTTGAGCTCGTCCACTGGATCATCATCTCCATATTTCAAAATACTTGAAAAGGTTAAAATATATGATGAGCTATAAAGCTCAGTGAGTATCTCAAACTCTGAAACTTGTAAAGCATAAATTAAATAAATCATATAATCTTCAATAGAACTATTATAGATACATAACATTCGTTCATCATAAATAATCATAAACGCTTAATATAATATTCATTGATTCTAGATTAATTCCTTATATTTCGCATTAAATTGATATAATCTATAAACACATCTCACTTGATACATTTCTCATATCTGCCTCACAATCTCACATATGTTTCGTTATAATAACTCATCTTACTTATAGATTCATAATTACTTTGGTTCTCTCTCAACTTTATGATTGCATTCCAAGTCTTTACTTTATACCCGATTAGTTAATCGGTTATTTGAAAGAATTTATATACATTATTTATAGTAATTGAGTTCATACTTCCATACATCTCTCATACATATAAAAATAAAGACATTCTTGACTATCTCTATAGTTCTCAACTTTGGATATTTATTCATTCAATATTTTACTTATTTAAATATTGTATGGAGTCTACATCACATGATTAAACATTCATCTTCAGTTCATACATGATATGTGTAACGTCCCGAAATATTTTTTTTTTGAATAAAGCTAATACCAAATCGTACGGTTAAAAGTCTATGATAATTGAAACACTGCATAATATCAATTACAACCCGGGTGAAAACCCATAAAAATCTTAAATTCAAATACAATCATTTTGGATTACATTAGAAAGTTCATGGTAGTTAAAAACATCACGGAAGCTTGTTGGAGATGAGCTATCAGACACGAGCTGGAGCCCCGCCGTGGCCATCACCTGAAAAGATGGTTAAACAACAACCATAAGCACAAAGCTTAGCGAG
>JAUEJL010076602.1:0-15838 GCA_032274825.1 Drosophyllum lusitanicum | reverse complement strand
TAATACCAATAGGGGCGACTTTCAGGGGTATTAGGCGCGACAAATGTCGCCCCTAATGCCCTGTTTCCTTGTAGTGACCCTTTTCAACACTTATGTATGATTTTTCTTGATTAATTAATTTCTTTGTTTTGTTTATAATTTACAATAGTTGAAGCTCTTCGCTCGATATCCACAAGGCTGGGGTATAGCGATTGGCTGCATGTTGCTAGAAACTCATGCTCGGAAGGTGGTGGTCTAAATAATACTAATTCAGAAAACAACCAAGGGAATGTTAAGTATGGTAGCAATGTACTATGCAACTGTACCACCGAATGCCACATTACCCACATGTAATTAACGATCGATTTCTCTTAATTACTATTTTACTATATATATGTCATCCATGCCAGATTATATATATGTGCAAGTAAAAATCTTACACAAATGACTTGGACATCTGTTTTTTTCTTTTTCAGCCGGTTAAATCAACTTAATCTGTCGGGAGTTCTACCCGAAGAATTTGCAAATCTCACTTTTCTGCAAGAGATGTAAGCATATATATACTTTTTAACTTTAATCCAATCTACCCAACTTAAATAAACTTAATTTCTAATTAAATCTAGATATATGAGACCAAACTGAAAGATCTATGTTTACAATTTCTAGTACTTGATAGTTGTATGAGTATCATTAAGGTGACATATATAGGTGTTACCCACTAATTTAATTATCTTAATAACTTTTTTTGTTTCTTCTTCATGAAGAGATCTATCTCGCAACTTCATCCGTGGAACTATTCCCGCCATTCTGGCTCAACTTCCGCTTACAGCTTTGTACGAAATTGTTGTTTCTTTAATTAGTCATTACATCTTTCTCGTAATGGATACATATGTTCTTCTGAGATTCTTCGTTTACAGAATTCTTTTGGGAAACCGCATCGGTGGTTCTATACCTAAAGAAATAGGTGATATCGTGACGCTGGAAGAGTTGTAAGAAAATAAAAATATATAAGTGTGTATATATATATATATATATAGGCTAGAAGTCTATCAAGTACTATGACACTTTTCACTATGTGACAGAGTCTTGGAAGACAATTTGCTTGACGGACCACTTCCTTCGAACCTCGGGAGTTTACCTCGCTTGAGAAGATTGTAAGAGTACCTCAATCTCACTTTTGGTTTCATGATTCAATTCATCAATGAACCGTATATGTTATTCTGCAATGATGACTTTTCCATGCAGCCTTCTATCTGCTAATAATTTCACGGGAAGCATACCAGACTCGTTTGGTAATCTCACTAGCCTAGAAGAGTTGTAAGTATTAGCCTCATTATATATACCTCGTTTAGCTATGCATGTGAATTAGTGTTAACCGTAAAACTTTTTTCATTGACAACACTTGCAGTAGGATAGATGGGAGTGCATTGTCTGGGAGAATACCTAGCTTCATTGGAAGCTGGTCAAGGCTGAGGAAACTGTGAGTACTACTTTGCTTTTCTTCTAAAATATGGTTAACTGTGTCAAATTTTTTTAATAAGAGCTAGTGGGTGATTTTGCAAGGTTGAAAAGTCTACACAAGACATATAAAAGGATTACAAAATTTTCTTAGAAGAGGAATTAGGAGTATGACCAAACATAATTTAGTTTCCTATTCTTATATATTTGTAATCCATTTGAAAAAAGATTGGATTAACAATTCATATTGATGTGAATCTTTCATTGGTTTTTGAAAATTTGTTGCAAACTTTATTTTTTAGAATTCAAAACACACAATTACGTGATGTAAATGATGGTGTCAAAATAAGCTCGAGCATATACTTAAAGTTGTGTGCCAAGTCATGACACAAGGAATTGAAGAGTACTATTAACTTTTTGTTCTCTAATTTTGCAAATCAATGACCAACACATTAACTTACCATTGTCCAAACTTATAAATAGAGAGACTACTTTTTCGCAGACCTCGAGAAAGAGAAAACAATATATACATATATATAGATATATATAGTAGGGTTCTTGTAAGAGGAATTTAAAGGTAAGATGAGTAAGAGAGATTCTCAACCAAAAGATTTTTTCAAAAGTCAACGATAATCAAAATTAATTAAATATAACTGCCAATTAAAAAAGGTTTAATGGCAAATTAGGTAATAAAAAATCAATATCAATGCCCACAATATGTTACCTCCCAAAAAATAATATTTATGTTTGATGAACAACCACGATCCATCCAAAAGAATTGATGTAAACTAAATGTTTTGATCAAGAAACCACTTTAGAATATAAAATACCATCTGATTCAACCATTGATAACAACAAGAATCGTTCAATTTATTATATCTCTAACAGCCAATAATTAGATTCCCGCAACAACATTCTTACCCGTAAAAATTGATTAACTAATTAAACAAATTTCAACACAAATAATGAAGTAAATAATTTACAATTGATTATACAAAATACTTAAACAATTAAAGGAAAAGCCTGATGAAATCAAAAAACACAAACAAACCAAATCGATGAACATTGATGCAACTTCGATGTACAAAAACCAAACAGAGACGTTGATGCAAAACCCATAGTTGATTCTCAAAAAATCGAAATTTTGTTGCTTCTTCTCCTAAAATCTAAATTTTTTTATTGCTATCATCTCCCAAAATCATTTTTCAGAAACTCGTGGTGGGAGTAGGGGGATTCTAATGCGTCGGCGGTGGTGAATTAGTCTTCACAAGGTCTTGATAGGAACGGACGATGGTGGATCTCAATGGTGGTGGAATTGACGATATGGGATCCGATGATGAACACTCGGGGTTAGGGTGGCCATTTCTGGGTGCACAGAAGATGGTTGATTGAAACGAGGGGTGAGGATTAGGGTGTAGGTGGCGGTGGTGCAGGAGGACAACGGTGGTTATGGGCAATGATGGTGCAGGATGGTGGTGGTGATGGCAGTCTCATGTGGCGATGTCGATGGTGGCCTAGTGTGATGGTGATGGTGGCTTCCTGAACGGGAGGGAATGACTAAATTTAGGTTTTTTTTTGTTCCTCTCATAATGTGATATAGTGTAATAAACGGGGTTTGAAAGTTGGCGGCGGTAATTAAAGGAAGAAAGAGGCTAAGGTGTAAAATGTCAACAATATCCTTTAAGTGAAAATGTCACATGGCACCACCAAAATAACTCTTACACCTCTTTCTTCATTTTACCTCTTATTTGATTATTTGATCCTCTCCATATATATATATATACACACACCTACTTATTTATAAACAACTAAAAGGCATAATCCAATCTCTTCACATATGGTTGATGTTTGATGGGACTTACGTGCTATAAATCATTTTTAAATCTAATACTAACAAATACTATGGCTTATAATATAATAATGTCCAATTTTTTTCTCTAATTTTTCAAATCTTTAACCACTAAAAATAGCGTTAATTACATATTTGGTCCCTATGGTTAGATGGTTTTTACGGTTAGTACCTAACTTTTTATTTTTGAGGATTTGGACCCTAAATGCTAAACCACTTACGGTTTTCCCCGTGGTTTTTACGGTTCTAATACCTAACTTTTTATTTTTGAGGATTTGGACCCCTTTTTTACTCATTTTCTCAAGTTATTCTATTTTTAATTTTTCTAAATAACATTTTAATTTTTTTAATTTTTTAAAAACTTAAAAGCAATATAATAATTACCCTTTGTCTCTCTCCTACTCTATTTCCTCTAACGGCTACACACACTCATATATATATATATATATATATAACCCTCTCATCTTCTCCTTGTGTAAGACCTCTCTTTCCCTCTCCTCTTCTCCTTCTGTGAGATCTCTCTCTCTCTCCCTCCCATCCCTTTCCCTCTCTCACATAGCTGCCACAGGAAAATACCCTTAACCACCCCTCAAACCACTTTTTATCACCCCACCACCACCACACCATATACCACTCCTCAACACCACCGTTAACCACATCGTACCACCCCTCGAAACCTCCAACCACCATACTACAACCGCAAACCACAGACCTTACCTGAAATAGAATAAAAAACAAAACGCGATCGGAATCAGAAAACAAAATCAGAATCTTATAACCGGACCATAGATCTGATTAATCTTTAAGATGAATTATGAAATGGTGACGGTGATCGGACCTTGGATTGGAACTTAATCAAGGACTTTCGCTATCTATGGCCATCTCTGATCTAACTTCGGTCGATGAACACCAAATTCGAAGAGAGAGAAACGGTCATCTATAGAGGAGATGCCACAAGTGGATGGGTGACCGGGAGTGCTTCTTTGGTTGTATAGAAGGTTTGTTATCACCTACGATAATGGTGGTGAGGTAGCATAGGATTTGTCCTTCAATTGTTTCGGGGTATTTACCGAGTGTGTAGATACTTAAGTGTGTATAGTACTAAAGGAGGATAGTTGTGGTGGTGGTCACGGTGGTGTTTAGTAGAGAGAAAGAGAGTTAGATTTAGAGAGAGAGTTGAGTAAAGAAGAGAGATTGATTTAGTATCTTATTCTTTTATTTTTATAGAAAAGAATTAAAATTTAATAATTTGAAAATGAATTAAAATGTTATGTGAAATAATTTAAAAATTAAATAAACTTGATAAAATGAATAAAAAGGAGGGCAAAGGCATTTTCGTTTTCTAGTTTGTCTAGGGACCAAATCATAAAAGGTTTGAAATTTAGATACTAACTCCGTAAAATAAAAGGTTAAGAACTAAAACTTTAAAAACCACATGACCACATGAACAACGAATTTAATTAAGTCTAAAAAATAATTAATGATTACCTTTTTTGGTCTCTAGTTTTTCAAATCAAGGACCACTATTTCATCTGGTCACTTAAACAATTAACTCACCAATTTCCTAGCTAACTCATAAAAAATAACTAATGATGACTTTTTTTGCGTATATAGTCTCTAATTTTTCAAATCAATAACCACTATTTCATGGTCACCAACACCAATAATTCCCCAACTTCCTAGTTAACTTATAAAAAAAACTAATGGCGACTATTTTTGGTCCCTAAATTTCCAATCAAAGTTGTGGTGAACTCACGTCATTAATTCGATCACTAAAATCGTAAGTATGAAGAATCAAGAATACTTAATGACAACAATTTTTTTGTCATCATGTCTCGATTCTTCTTGTCATAAAATTAAAAAACAAATATACATTTTTTTAAATTTGGTTCGCCCTTTAGTAACTAATTATAGAGTGACACCAATTTAGTATTGGTAACTCACTTTATAACGGTTACCAGAATTAGTGACGACTTAATATATGGTAACTAATGATGGTGTTAGTGACTAATTTTTGGTTATGTTACTAAAAGTGGTCACTAGGGGGATTTTTCTTGTATTGTTTGTATACGGGTTTTACCCTCAAGAGTCCTTAATTTGTTTAGATTTTATAAAGATCTATATGCTCTCAACCTGGTATAATCATGATAACTATATTATTTATATGCAGTCATTTGCAAGGAACATCTTTAAAGGGACCTATTCCTTCAACAATTTCTGTGTTGACACACTTACAAGAATTGTGAGTGACCACACACACAAACATATATATATATATATATATACACACACATACACACACATAATATATATATATAATGAAATATTTGTTATCAGGAGGATATCGGATTTGAGTGGAGCAAGCTCAGACTTTCCTCATCTGCAAAATATGATAAACATGACTATACTGTGAGTTAATTACACAAAGTGTAAAAGAAAATATTTACTTTTATAGAGAAACTTGATATAATTTTTCAATTTCATTTTGTTGCAGGAACCTGAGAAATTGCATGCTCACTGGTCCAATAGCCGACATCCGACATATGACACAAATCAAAATCTTGTAAGCCCATTTGAAACATGAGATTATTTAATGGCTGAAGCAACATGATCTGATTCTTAATAATTCATTTGAACTATCGTTTTGCAGAGACCTAAGTTTTAACTTGTTGGATGGACAAGTACCACATTCAATTGGGACGCTGGATGTTAAATTCTTGTAAGTAATTAGTTAGACAATTTTGTAGTAGATAATGAATGCCTGCATATTGCATGTATATATTTTATTTTCCAGTCAGATTTTAAATATTTTCCATGGATGCAGGTTTCTTAATAACAACTCATTAACTGGAAAAATTCCTGAATGGGTGAAACACAAAAAGGGAGTTAAGATGTTAGTAATTTACCTTGGTTAATTAATTAGTTATTATTATATATGTGTTTACATATATTTAGTTAAGATATCATAATATGTGCTGCCTTGTTCATCAGTTACTTATCATTGCAGTGACTTATCCTACAATAATTTTACAGCAACAGAACCAACAGATTGTGAACAATCTAACTTGTAAGATTTCTTCCCACCATGTACGTTTATTAAATAGGGATGCATTTATCTAGAAAATTCTATGTAATTAATGTTGGATCGTAAACTTGATTTGATCCAACAATAAATTAGGCCCAATCCATATACATGAAAGTTTCTAGAAGTATGTATTAAAGATATCTAGATAGAAATATTTAGATATATATGTAGAAATATCTAGATATTTATAAGTAAAATATCTAGATACTAAATTAAATATTATTATCCATAAAAATATCTAGTATGTAGATCCTTCCATGGACTAGTATAAATATGTGTACTCACCTCCCATTGTAACCAAGAAAACCAAGAAACATCAATACAATATATCTTTTCTAGAGACAAGAGCTCTACCCTCTAAAACATTTCCTCTACACCCTACTAAAATCACTTTACTTATCCATACACCAACAACCTCTTCTATTTTCTAACAACGTTATTGAATTAAAATAATCCATATATGTTCGTTTTTACCATTTTCAGGAATTTAGTTTCTGCCCTTCCATCTTCGGATGCAAGCAATGACGAGTATGTTTGTTTTCTGTTGTCAACGTTCAACCATGTATTTTTATTTTTTGTATTGTATAAATAATTTAATTGTGAAACTATATATCTTGTAGAAATTCCTGGTGTTTGACACACGGACTTACTTGCAGCAGAAAACCGAACCGTAATTCATTCATTTTCAGCTACATAGTTTCTTGATATATTAACTCACGCAGATTATTTAATCCCTCGCTAATTTTACGTCTTTTGCTCCATTAATTAATGAATTTGCAGGTTATTCCTTATTTATTAATTGTGGTGGAAAGAGTACAAAGTTTGAGGGAAATGAATACGAAAAAGACGTGTTGGATGAAGGGTCATCTTATTTTTATCCTTCCACTGATCAAAGATGGGCGTATAGCAGCAATGGTGTTTTCATGGGCAAGGAAAAAAGGTCATATGTCTCAAAGACAACAAACGTGTCAGGTGGTGATATATACACAACCGCACGCCTTGCTCCTACTTCTCTTAGATACTATGCTCTGTGTTTAAGAAGAGGTAGCTATAAAGTACGTCTCCACTTTGCTGAAATCATGTTTACAGATGATATGACATTTAGCAGCTTGGGAAGGCGTATTTTCGATGTATCCATCCAAGTAAGCTACTAACACCCACAACCAATTGTGTACTTTGCTTGTATATTTTTCATCATATTTATCTCATCCAAGTTCCAAAAGGTTCTTTACATCGGGCCAACCCTGTGCCCGGGATCCTTTGTCGCACATGCAATGTTCAGCCGTCTTGGCTACCCGTGAGAGGAGCTAGGGTAGAACCCCTGACCTATTTCTTCCAAAGTCCTCCCTTTAACCACAAAACATTTAAGATAGGGGACTATACCTATGGGCCAAAGGCTTGAGTAGTTTTTGATCATATTCATCTTCTTTTTTTTTCAACACGCAGGGGCAATTAGTTTTGAAGGACTTCAACATCAGGGAAGAAGCTAATGGCACACGAAGGGGCATGTACAGGGATTTTGATGTTATTCTTGTTAATGAAACGACGTTAGAGATTCACTTGTATTGGGCAGGGAAGGGGACTACCGCAATACCAAATCGAGGTGTATATGGACCGCTAATATCTGCCATAACTATAACACCAAGTTAGTACATTATTTCACTAGTATTTAACTTAATTTTATATTTCTAAAGATTCAATTGATATATTCTCAATATCCATGTAGATTTTGATATACCAACTAGGGGGCTCTCCGCTAGAGTTGTAGCTGGAATTGTGATTGGTTCATGTGCCTTTGTGATGATAGTTTTAGCTCTTTTGAAGAAAGGCTATCTGGGAGGAAAACATTCAGATGACGAAGGTCACAACATTATATATACCTTTTTGTGTTTTGAGATTTATTAATTATTTCTTTCCATTGTATTTCTCATAAGCTCTACAGGTTATTTATGTGTACAACTTCTGTTATGTTTGTTTCTGTCACAGAACTTCGAACTCTTGAATTAAAGACAGGTCATTTTAGTTTGAGACAAATCAAAGCTGCCACAAATAACTTTGTCTCTACAAACAAGATTGGTGAAGGAGGCTTTGGACCTGTTTACAAGGTTGTTATTGACTTGTTGCAAGCAACCAACATTATAATAGCCTAATTATTCTAAACCTGATTACTAGTTTGGCTTTTTTTTTTGTTTGTTTATATTGTAGGGCGTGCTCGCAGATGGTTCAGAAATAGCTGTTAAGCAACTATCATCAAAATCAAAACAAGGGAACCGAGAATTTGTGACTGAGATTGGCTTGATTTCTGCTTTGAAACATCCGAATCTCGTTACGCTATATGGTTGTTGCATAGAAGGAAACCAAATGTTGTTGATCTACGAATACATGCAAAATAATAGCCTTGCAAACGCTCTGTTTGGTAAATATATGCTCAGTTAATGACATTTCTTATAAATGTGTAATTATTAAGTAAAAGAGGTCGGGTTAGGTTTTTGTATTTTTTTCTAAAAAAATTGTTTTCTAGAGGTAGTTTAGAGTGTCACAATGTCACATACGGTTTCAAAACTTATACTATTCCAAAAAGATATTATCTAACATTAGGAATACATATTTTAAAGAGTTTTATGTGTTGAAATCCATCACTCTCACCAATATCATTTTAAGCTATTTGTAACACTTATACTAATTGACTCTTAGGTAAAGAGGAACAACGCTTGAAGTTGGACTGGGTGACAAGGCAAAAGATATGTATACAAGTAGCCCGAGGATTAGCTTATCTCCATGAGGAATCGAGGTTGAAAATTGTTCACAGAGATATAAAGGCCACCAATGTGCTTCTTGATAAGGAACTTAATGCAAAAATATCAGATTTTGGCCTTGCAAAACTTGATGAAGATGAAAACACCCATATCATCACACGAATTGCTGGAACAATGTGGGTCTAGTCTTGTATTAGTATTTGATATTTAGTTAATTACTGTGACTTAATTGTTCAAATATGAGATGTTTACAACTTGATTTTGTAGTGGGTATATGGCTCCAGAATATGCTATGAGAGGATACTTGACGGATAAAGCTGATGTTTACAGCTTTGGAGTCGTTGCATTAGAGATCGTGAGCGGGAAAAGTAATACAAATTATCATCCATCGGAGGAGTTTGTCTACCTTCTTGATAGGGTAATCTCAACGGTTTATCATAGAACCTTTTCATAATGCTTACGGGTTTCATCTGTATAAATAAAACCTAACTAAATATTTGCTACACTCCTAATGAATTTAAATTATGCAAATAGTTAACTCTGAAGCTAAGTAATGAGAAAATCACATAGTTATATAAAACAATAACCACACTTTCAAAATTCCAATCAATGACAACATGATTTCTTTTATAACTATTCATTACAAATTTTTTTTTATTATTTTATTAATTGCAGCAACCAATTAATTTTACCCTACTTTTTCGGGATTGGTTTATGTTATATAAGCTTATACCCGAATTTTGAGTATTTGGATTAGCTTATGGTTGTAAACTAATTAATTAACTAATAATTAAACTTGTATCTTCTAATCTAACAAGCTTTTTAACAAACCATAGTTGTGTTCCAATTCACCAAAAAGTAATTTAGCCATAAATTTGGATATTTTCAAGTTACGTACGTTTTTTTAATTAACTCTATATTTTATACATCCTCATACACAAAAACAGTTTAAGTTAACAATATTTAACAATTTGACTTTTACTACATGTTTGTCGAACGTAAAGGCTTATGTTCTACAAGAGCGAGAAAAATTGCTTGAACTAGTTGACCCCGCACTTGGTTCAAGCTACTCAAATGAAGAGGCACTTAGGATGCTCAATGTGGCTTTACTATGCACGAACTCATCACCCACACTTAGGCCGGCCATGTCAAAAGTGGTGAGTATGTTGCAAGGAAAGGCTCCGATTCAAAAACCAATAGATAAACGGGGTGAAGTGGATGCTGACATGAGGTATAGAGCACTAGAAATATTATCAAAAGATACTCAAGTGCAAAGTAGTATTAATTTTGGGGATAGTCAACAACCAAGGAGATGGTCCTTTGGTTGATTATTCTCTCTAGAGAATATCATTATTCATCATGATGTGTTTTTTCAATTTATATTTTGTAGTGATGTCAAATGTGTTGTGTGTTTTGTTTAAAATAGAATCACTTGGTGACCGTGAACCATTTTGTCAATCTCTAAGCCTCACTTTCCATTATATTTGCAAGCATTCAAGTGTATAGAGGACTTCTTAAACAATTATATACTCATATGCACTGCCAAAACACTGTTACAAAAATATCTAATAGTACATTATAATATATTATAATATATTTAACACTATCTCTCCTACTTTACATACTCTCTTAATTGGAAACTACTAATGAACCCCTTAAATAACCTTCATTTTTCAATCATACATTTTCTCCTATCTGATACACTTACCAATAAACACACTATTCTATAACTACACATTTACTCACAAAAAAAGAAGAAAAATAGTTGTATTTTAATATTTATTTTAAAAATGAAAAAAGAGTAGACGGAAAAAAGAGAAAGAAATGAAACCACATGTTATCGGGTAGAAACTATTCATCGTATACCATACCTCTAAGTTCTATAAAATGACATGTTATGGGGTAGAAACTATTCGCCACTACAGCATTACGCGGTACCGTGCTAGTATAATTAAAAGTTTGTACAAGTATATAGTCTACGCTTCATCCATGCATGAAGAAATTGTGTGCGACATTTTTTTCAAAAGTTGACATTTATGAATGACTAATTTAATATGATCACACCCTCTTGATTTAAATCTTCACACTTTAAGACAAAATATTTATATATCCAAATTAAAACATATGACTAAATTTACATAATTTGTAACACTGCTTTGACATTTATGAATATGACTGAATATTTTAATATGATCACACCCTCTTGATTTAAATCTTCACACTTTAAGACAAAATGTTTATATATCCAAATTAAAACATTTGACTAAATTTACATAATTTGTAACACTGCTATTTTTTTAACTGCGGAAGTGATTAATATAAATACAAACATGTTTACATAAGTATTTTAAGTAAACAAAATACATACTGTTATCAAAAGTTAGTATATCAAAACCCAGTGTTATGTAGATTTACAAATGAGTTCATCATCAAAATATATGAGAGTGGCGGTCAAATATCCCAAAACGCTACAACTCCTAGCTCAATCGCTGCACTTACCAAAACCTGCAAAATGGAGTTTAAGGTGGGTAATTAGCTCAAAGCTAAATGAATGGAAGCTTAACCACTAAATAGCACCAGCCACAATAATAAGGATGCAACAACAAGTAAACAAACAACAGCGGTTCTGCAGAACCTGCAAACCGTGCCGACCAAGCAAAGGTTTACTGATAGCACATTTGCTATTCTCATACACTAATACCCTTATGTTGCAATTAAAAGTCCAAAGATGTGATAAAAGATGAGTAAACTTGTTGTTTCTTGTAGGAACTGTGAAGAACACAATGAAGAACAATATGAACACTTTGCTTAGAGAGTTAACACAGACGTGTATAGTTGTATTACTTTGAACATAGCAAATGTTACCTTGCAAACTAGGTTTTCAAGGTTTAAATACAAGGAGGCTCTTGGGCCTTAAGCCTCACGTGCTTTCATACTAGTGCTAATCTATTACAAGGAAGTGGGCCAAGCCCTTTACATATAAACTAGACTAGTAATAAAGAAATACATAATGATTGAATACACAAGGACTACAAACAAATATATGACTAACAATATCCCCCTTTTGTAGCCTCGTGCTGGATCACATAATCATCTGCTCCTCTAAACCAAGAAGTCTCTCCCAACCTCTAATGGTCTTTCTTTCCTGAACCTTTGCTTCGAGGGCATCAGCGACCCTGGTCATCTTAACTAGAAAGTCCTGTTCTTGGACATGTCTGTTTTTGTAGCAAGTTCTGCGGTACTTAGAGATGCATCGTTGGAGAGTACCGTCAAAATAGGCATTTAGCTCCGAGAGTCTCAGGAAGGCTTTGATACCTGATCGAGTAAATATTACAATTCCTTCTACGCCTTCAAAGTCGTCGTCGTAATCCTCAATGACTGCATAGTTTTTGAGTTGGTTTAGTTTGGAGTGATGTTGATTCGGCTTTGACACATTAATCTTTTCGAGATCTGCCTCAGCTCCCAACTGCAAGTCATGAAGACGACTAAGGGTGATTTTCTTTCTCATAAAGTCACTTATAACGACCAAGCCTCTTTGCTCCTCCCTATTCTTTTCAGTTTTGCATGCTAGTTGGTTCTCAAGATAGGTGATGTCATCCAAGCGTAGATGCCTTAATTCAACTTCGTGAAAGGTATACCTCTTCCAGTCTACCCTAGTTAAATGGAAGTGAACCATTTGGTAGCCAATGAAGTTGCGTAGGTACACTAAGTCAATGTTGGCGATCGGATACTTAGAAGCCACTTTCTCCTTTGGATTGGCATCGAACATAGCGACAAATCTGACTGATCTTTCATTTTCAGCGGAGTTGAGCATATAGATGTCGTCCACCCTGTTAGCTGTTCCGAGAAGATTTCCGGGATCCTTTCTTCGAGATAGGGTTCCGCAAACCACAGGGTTAGCCAGCGAGGTTGACGCTTTAACAGTGCTTCTCTAGGCCTAACGTTTTCTATATTTGGCCTTTCAGCTGGGATTCTTTCATGAGTGGCTAAGGGTTTGGGTCCTCCATGGTATGATTCTGGAATTGGCCACTCACTTTCTACTTATCCTTTTCTCTTTGCCTCTAGTAAATTGACCAGGTTGATTGGAGCAATGTTGAACTGTCCTTAAGCGGGAGGGAAAATCTCAAGGAGTTCTCTGTTGACGGTTGAAAATGCCTTGTGAATATTGATCAAAGGCTGCTGCTCCTTCTCCTCCTCAGATATGGGCCTTTTGCCTTTAGACTTTTCAGATGAGGTTCCCGGGAGGGTTCGCTTAGGTTTAGGAATTAAAGGTTCTGTATGGATTGTTGGGATTTGGATTGTTGGGGTTTTTGGTTTCTCCGCCTCTTGAAGGCCTATACTTTCTCCGGTAGGGAACTCAAATTCTAACCCTTTTTGTTCCCCACTACTGCCACTTCCATTGGCTTGAGGTGTTGATGCAGGAGCAGCTTCCAGCCGAAGAGTTGAACTTTAAGAGCTGATGTACCTCCGCCCAACCCTCTACCTTTTGTCCCCCTCATGATGTCTAGGGTACTCAGGATCATCATGCCTCCTTTTTCTAGATTCTGCTTGAGTTTTATAGGAGGTCTCCACAACTTCCAGCCTTTGCCGGACCCAGTTGCATTTAAGGTGTTTAGGGCTTCAAGGATTGTAGCATTTAGAGTCTTTTAGCTAGAAGTTTAGGCTTGGGGTTGCTGGGATTGTAGAGCTGCCAAAAGATTGGTTTGTTTGGTTGAAGGGTCAGTGACGCTGTTAAGTTTAGCATGCAACAACTTTTTGAGTTCATCGATTGAATTATCTCGCTCAATAGTGGTGGGTGGTTTGGTAGCTAGTGTTTGGACAGTGGTGTTAAGATTCGTAAACTGAGTTTGGAGTGATTTAAGTTGGGTCTAGAAAGAGTTAAGGGTGGTTTCAAGGGTTGTGGTTCTCTTGGTTGCATATTCTTTTAGATTAGACTCTACATGGAACGATTTTGAATCCATGTATCATCTTAATTCAGTTGTAACCCTGAGCTCACGAAGAGGCCCGGTTGGCATAGCAGTCGTGGAGACTAGTGGCCCATGGTTAGCGCTGGCATGGTGGAGGCACCGGTGATACTTCCACTCGATCCTCGCGTTACATCTTTAGGAGATGCCGCTACGAGTTTTCTGGTTACATCATTAAGATGTGCAAGAGACAATCGTGTCCTAGCAAAAGTTCCAAAACCTGTAAGGGTTGGCGCTAGACTTGATTGTGAGTGAACGATGGTCGTGGACGGGGGAGGTGGTCCAATAATTTCAAAACCGGAAAACTCCAAGTGAGTCGCTGACTGTGTTTGTGCTTGTTCCCCTTGGAATGAAACATCCCTCATTTGAATGAAGACTGAGTGGATAGAGGCGATCGGTGCTTGCACTGGTGGGATACCGGTGTCTATTTCAATACTGGTCTGAACAGTGTCCAAGGCAGTAGCAGTTGTGGTTTCTCGGATATTTATGGCTGGGGATCCCTTACCCTCATCTTTTTATTTTCTCTCTTCACTCTCTCTCTCAACTTCCTCTACTTCCACATCATCCTGTTCAAAACTTGGCAATTTACCAAAAGTTTTTGATATTTTTGATAAGCCCTGATGAATGTTTTCCTGTCTATCAGACATTTGGCGTGTGCCTATAGAGTCAGCTAGAACCTCCTATTGTATTGATTGAGAGGAGGACGAGTGTTTGGATGTCACTTTTGTTGCTGAAGCATCTGATCTGTCACTGTTCTTTCTATGGAGAACTTACTCATAGATGTAGCTTTGCTGGATGCCTCAGAGTCGCTTACATCAAGTTGATCGAATGTAGAACTTGGACGAGCACCCTCACTCTCGTGTATCTGTACGCCCTCACTACTTCCATACTTTTTCTCTCTACTTCTCCCCTGCTTGAGGCACCCCTGTGCTCCCGAGCTCCTACAGGTCTAACGCTCGGACCCTCACCAGGTTCTACTGCCCCCGAGGTAGGTACAACCGGTTCTAGTTGCGCCATAGGGGTAATCTTATTGTCTCTCATATACTTCCTCACAGCCTCACTTTCTTGATCTAACATATGCAGCAGGGTAACAGGCCTCATAGTCATAATTCCTGGAAAGTTCCTCAGTTTCACGAATCTTTCAATTCTTTGTATAGGCACCTGGGGATTATCAAGCCTACAATGTATTGTTTGAGCCGTCTCAAGTTCATCCCCAATAAACATCGTTGAAAACCGCTGAAACGGCATGAATGTTTTGCTTCTGGAGGTGTCCTTCTCATTCACCATCCTTACAATCTCGTCAAAAATGATATCTGCGTAATCCAAGTGAATGTGGTATGCAACTCCAACCAGCAGTTGCAGGGAGTAGAATGAACTGCCGTCGGTGCCTCTGTGTATTTCTGTAAGTGTTCTGAAGATGATGGTAGCTGGAGTTTGCAGAACAGAACAAGGTTGGTTCGTTTAAAGTGCTTAACCTGTATGAGCTCCCCGTTGTATCCTAAGGCAATCACTCCATCCAGCAGTTCATCGTTAGGTGGTGGATCCTCAAAGTTATCCTTCCCAGGGTACTGGTTGCGTTGGGGAAGATCGAGAAGATGGCGGAGTCTGCGGGGTGTTAGTTGAACTCTTATGTTTTCTATTCGGCCATTCAGGCACCAAAAGCCTATACGGGAGACACCTTCTTTGAATGTATACCAGAGTTGTTGTAGGTATATTTCGGGTACGTGGGTAGGAGAGGTGTTTGGGT
>JAUEJL010076591.1:0-15839 GCA_032274825.1 Drosophyllum lusitanicum | reverse complement strand
TACATTATACTATCGTACATAATCAATTCAGTTAGTCAATTAGCAAGCAAGTCTCCCTCTATTGAGACTTATGAAAGCCGGTACTCACCTGAGGAGTTTATAACAACAGATATTTTGTTCCGACTATGTCAACATGACAAATTCATCTAAAAACATCGTTACTTGCGTTAAACGTTTGCACACCCGAGGTTTCATTACTAAACACGTACAAGAACCTCCTAATGCTTACAAACATCATAGGATAACTTCCTATGAACCAGTGCTACATATGCTTTAAAACACTTAACAATAAAAATGGTCCTTTATGATTTTCACCGGACGCGTCGCATCGCGACCCAAAGGTCGGATGGCGAAAGTCGGATCACCAAAAGTCGGATCAAAAGTTGACCGAAGGTCGGACCAAACAGTCGGATCAATGAAAGTCAGATGGGCGTTAAGTCGGATGAACAAAATTCGGATAAATGATGAAGGTCGCACGAAACTTGGGGAACGCGTTGCGTCCCTTTACCCGACGTGTCGCGTCGCGCGCCGACCTGCACATCATCTTCTTCTTGTTCATCATCTAGCCGACTTACTTTTCAAAACTTCTTATTTCCAGATTATGAAACTCGTCCAAATTACTTCAAAAACACTTTAGAACTTCATATATCATCTATACAAACCTCATGAACTCATTAACTCCAATTAAAACCATCAAACATACAAAACCTACTTATCAAGTGAGCTTTCCATGTTCAACCATGGAGCTCTTCACTTCATTTATGAGTTCCAGCAGCAAACACACACACAACTAGCACCAATCATGCTTAAACTTCAAGAGAAAACACATACTAACCTTCTTTAGATTCAACAACTCCAAATCTTCAAACTTCTTCTTTCCAGAACTTGAGAGAGAGTGTGTGTTTGTGTGTGTTTTTCACTTGACTTTCTTATTCAACTTTTTGAACTTGCATATACATATATATTTGTTTTTCTTTCCAAAAGGCAGCACCGCCTTGATTCTTCTAAATATCCACAAACACCTCACAATTCTTTTATTCTAATATTCATATCTACACTTCTAAATGTATATATATACTTCATCTAATCACATTTAATTAACCTTCTTATATACATATTTACATATACAATTTAGAATATTCACATATTCTACTAATTTACATACGCATACTCATTAATTATGACTAGGCCCAATCGAGGATGTTACAAAAACCATGATAGTAGAGATTGAAATAACAACTTTGAACTTATAAGGTGGGACCAGTTACGAACTCCTCGACTTAAACACATAACGTTCCCGTTGGGACAACATACTCAGAATCCTAACGACTTAAGCTACATGAGTCTTGCACTCACTATAACCTAAGGGCAATGACTTTGATAAAATTCGTGACACTTCATAGATTAAAGTCATGGTCTATACATATAACTTTGAAAACGAACTTATACGATCTTTAAACATATATCATTCTATCTATATGGGATGAGTTCTTGCCCAAATATGATTCCTCTTTAGAAAAAGACTCTCGGTTGGCTAAGCATTACTTTTGTTAGTTTTGCTTCTTTCCCCGAGTTCTTCAATGTTAGCAATTCGGTAGGCCAAAAGATTTCGAAACCAATAAGATTCTTTTGTTAGTTATGCTAGACTGTGAGTCGTCATTGAGTTCAGATAACAAATATTTGGTTAAAGCTATGAAGGAATTAATTGAAGAAAACAGGTTTGCAGTCCGTCATCAAGAAGAAGAAACGTTTTGGTCAACACTATTACCAACAAAGGTCTTTATCTTTGCCTGGAGAGTGGGTCGGGAACTGTTACCGGCATCAATTTACCTTCAATTTTATGTCCAAGATGTTCTAACTATTTCTAAAAGTGTAAGACATGAAATACTTAATTGTCGTGAGATGATCCCCGTGTGGTCTAGCATACATGCACCGATGGTAGGGGCTAAAGTATAAAGGTGAAAATACTTTTAAGTAAATGGCCATACTGTCACCGTCATTGTTGAAACCATGGCTAATAAAATTTTGGGAGTTAATATATTGACCGCAAGGTATCTTCTTTGGAAAAACCGTAATTCGTTAGTATTCACTTCTTCAAAAGTACATGTAGAGAACGTGGTATTCGACACCCAACTGAAGCTGTACCAATAGCTGAAATATAGAGCAAAACAAGGCAAACAACTCTCGTGACTGACTTGGTTATCAATGCCTAAAACTATGCCAAAAAATTGGTAAAGATGGTCATATAAAAAGGAGTAATCATGTAACTTGGTTTCAAGTTGCTATTTAGTGCTTGTAATTTAGAATAATAACGGGCCATATTTTGTAGAGTGGTATATGTCTCTTGGGTTGACTGCTCATGTATTGACACTGAAGTTGTCTACTAGTAATAGAATTACGACTACCTTTCAAAAATAAAAAGATTTAAGGCTATTCATTTCACAATGCAGGTGTATTCAATAATTTGTATCGAGTGATTCTATTTGAATCTCTTATAAATCTAAAATGACACATGTAATGTGATGTATGTGAGTGTATAACATACATTAAAAACTATCATAGATTAATATGACATATGTAGTATGTAAAAGAGATAATACCAAAATAGTAGCATTACTGGTGTTAAATCATGGAGAAAGTGATTTTTATACAACATAAATTAATTGTATACAACAAAACGTGATTGTTTAAACCATTACACCCTTAATTTGTGGATAAAAACAAAAAATATTAGATTGATAATAACATAAAAGTCATAATAATTGTATATAGTTAATTTATACCGGGTACAAATCATGTTCATGAATCATGGACCTTGAGTTTGTATATTTCTCTTTTGGCTGTAAATAGACCAAAAATCTAGAATGTTATTATATGATTGACGTTGCTACAGTTAAAGTGTGGGTAGATACAAGTTGAATAATCATATCCTATCACCATCACATCACACAAAATCTAAAATATCAACTCTTCAAGTTTGAATCAAAGTGATGATGGCCGGGCATCCTGTTGAGTATAGTCAATCATGATTTATCATCTCATGAGCATCACTCTTTTCTTTTCTTTTTTAATTTTCGAATTAATTTTTATTATTTTTATTACACGTCTTGTTACATTTATGTAAGTGACAAATAGCATGCTATCTCATTATCCATTTAAACATAACTAAAACATATATTAATATAATCTTCCTGTCTTTCCCAGAAAAAAATAAATAAATAAATAAATAAACAAACAAGAATCAAGCCACGGCACAATATGACTGGACCCATGTTGGGTTACACTCCGCCCCTGTCTGTAGCAAAATCGTGTAGCATTGAGAAAGGTGAAACTGAACGTGACAAGAAGCCACCTAGCTATTGTGTGACTCTTCCAACGTGATCCACCACGTAATTTTAGTCTTTCATCTTCTCTTTTATATTTTCAGCTGTGACAAGGTATTAACACACATCAAAATATCAAATTACTGGATCAAATTAGAATATCAATAAAATCACCCTGCTTTTACCGGATAATGGTGATGGTTGAATATTAGTAGGTACCGTCTTCACTGTGTTCGATACTCGGTTTTATAAACTATACTATATACGTGGATATACTGCCTGTGTGTGTTGTATTATTTCACAATTGCATATTTTAAAACTTTGCCTGTAAAAACATCTAACCATCTCTGAAATCCGTCGCTCGCGCGATCACGCATACCAACTATTCTACACTCATTCCAAACTAGTCTAATACCCGAACGGTATCCGGGTACATCTTTCAAAGTTAGTGATTTGTATTCATAAAATTGTAATAGTGGTAACCATATAAGTAAAACAAAAACATATTTTAAATAGTACACAATAACCATAATATGCTAACAAAATTTAAGGGCTATTTGTTAAAACAGAATGATTAAGCACTGAATGATTCTGTGGTCTGAATAATTCAAAGGCTCTGAATGTGACATGCTATTTGATAAAGGTTCCGAATGAACAATCTGGATGATGCAAATTATCATTTTTGGTTTCGGTCCGGTCTGGTCCGGTCCGGCCTGGTAACCGGAACACACTTACACCTAGATATAATTTGAAATTTGAAAGGGCATATTGATCTCCTGAAACATATCTCCAAAAGCCAATATGAACATATCAATCGATTGGAGAAGATTATCATCGAATCAAAATCCTGATACAGTGATACCCAACATATGATCGATTGAAACAAATTCGATGGATCGAAGATCATAGCAGGTAGAAACCCTATCAGGTACGGTCCCCAATTCCGAAAGATTTTTGCTTTTGAGTTTTAGACCAGGTGGATTCCCATTACTCTCCTATATTTTCTTAGTCGGAGAGTACTCTTTTGTTTAAGCCTCATAGATTTTTGTCGTTTGAGAAGAGGGGTTGTGAGTCGCTTGTGCTTGGTATTTCTTGCTTTAGTAATTTCATGAAGGCAGATGGTCAACATGGTGAAACTAGTTATTGATAAGGAAAACTGATGTTTGCGATGTAGTTCTTCAAAAGCTTCTGGTAAATAAGCTGGAGGGTCAAAGTGCAGGAAACAGGGGGTTCCCTTTGAATTTTTGGAAAACTAGTGTACACCTCCTCGCGCTTTGCGGCGGAGTTTTTAGTATGAACAAAATATAAAAATTTACTTTCAAATATATAAATATTTTAATTAAAGCGTAAAAAATTTAAACATTTATGGTATACAAATTTAAATTTATTCATATTATTATATACTAAGTTAAATTTATTTTTCTCTTTAAGTTTGTGAAAAAATTAAACATTTAGGTTGTTTAGATCTAAACCGATTTTCAGATTTTATTTTTCATATTACATCTAACGTATCTCTCTATACGTTTTGATGTATCATGTTTAGTGTACATCTAAATATATATATTTGTAACCAAGTGAACTATCCACGTTTTGATATAAATAATACCATAATATTATAGGTATGGGATGAAAATGTATTTTTTAGTATTGGATATTGAAAAATACATTTTCTTAAATAAAAGTGGTATTACGCTCAAATTTATATCGAAATGTAGATAAAAATTATACGGCCACGTACATATATTCATATTTACGTTAGATATAATGAGTTAAAAGTTATAAAAGAAATACCAAAAATATATAAAACTAATTACCTGAACATAATAATATAAATATAAAAACAAATCATAACACCTCCTACAATGAAAAAAATAGAAGAAAAAGAACAGCCAAGTTTCGAACCCTTGTATCTGTGCTGTGGAACTTCCCCTTGTTTTGCCACTACGCCAGACAACATTATAAATAAGCTACAACTTAAAAAATATATAACAATAATCAGAAAAGTTACTATTCATAACTTCTTATATATAATTTGTAGGATAAAGAGTTGTTAAAATTGCTTATCGTACGAAAAACAGTTCTCGTTTAACTTTTAAATATAAATATATATATATATAGACACGGGATCATTTGCGAACTATGTAAATCGTTCGCAAGTTGCGAACGGAATTGTAAATGCACCAAAAGTTTCCAAAAGTCAAAGTTTGTGTACTGTTATTTATATATATATATATATATATATATATATATATATATTATTGTGTGTGTAAAGATAAGATGTTGTGTTTTTAGATAAGATGAAGTGATTTTATACTAGATACAGTGGTTTTTAGACAAGATGTATTGATTTTTAAATGAGAATCAAGCGATTAATTCGCGCATGATGGACTAGTTTTAATAGAACTTCATGTTTTTAGATATGATGCAATGATTTTAAGTTGGTTGCAGTGATTTTATAGACTAGATGAAGTGTTCATAGCGATCCTACTTTAAGGACTATTTTATACACGGATCATATGCAAACGCCCTAAATCGTTCGCAAATTGTGAATGCACCAGCAAGTCAAACTTTGAGTGCTGAAATGCTGAATATATATTAATAATAATTATTATTATTGTGTGTGTAAAGATAAGATGCAGTGATTTTATGCTAGATGCAGTGGTTTTTAGACAAGATGCATTGGTTTTTAAATGAGAATCCACCGATTAATTCACACATGATGAACTAGTTTTAAAAGAACTCCATGTTTTTTAAATAAGATGTAATGATTTAAAGTTGGATGCGGTGATTTTATAGACAAGATGCAGTGTTCCTAGCGTTCCTATTTTTAGACTGTTCCTATTGGATCCTCACCCTATATATATAGTTTTAAACTTTACAAAGATACACATGCAATTAAAGAAGTTTGGAAAAAATATATGTTGTTAGCAGCACCTAGGAGCTGTTTGTTAAAACAGAATAATTAAGCACAAAATGATTTTGCGGTTTGAATGAATCAAAGACTCTATATGAATCTGCTTCTGAATGTGACATGTTATTTGATAAAATTTTGAATGATGCAAATTATCATTTTAACCTTATTAGTGATATATTATATTATAAGATAAGATATAATATATAATATAGTTGTTTAACAAGGTAGAATGATTCAGCAGTGTTCTTCTGTTTCATTCAGTACAATCTTCATTCAGATGCAGCAATCTAACACGTGAATGCTGAACGATTCAGTATTCAGCACTGAATGGTTCAATTAATCAACAAACAAATAGCCCCCTAAACTACGTGCCGACACTCACATACCTCTTTAATGAGCAACTAATGAAATGACAAAATTACTTTTTATTAAATAGGTATATAAATGTGAAAACATTTAATTTAGATGCTATAGTAGCACAAATTATTTTTCCAATAGTTTAAACCCACGTGAGAATTACGACCTTTTATTTAAAATTTAATATCATTATTTAAGATATTTTTAAAAAAAGAAAAAAAACCACAAGAGAGCATTAGAATTTGGCATTTTTGTTTATACAATTTTAAAAATGTTATCGTGGTTAGGATTATCCTACCAATCTACCATCCTATATAGGACACAGATGGTTGATTTTTTTTATAGAATTCAAGTGTATCACATTGATTTAACGTGTCTCAAAAATTTTAATATATGAAAGAATAAGGTTAAAATCCTCTCATGTTATAATAAAAAATGATTATTATGTTCTTTTATAAACATGAAATTGAGACCTACAAAAGCATCCATGACTTAAAATAAGGGACCTACTTTCATGTTTGTGAGAGAACATGATGGGTCATGTTTGACCACAACATGAGAGGATCTTAAACCACATCCTAATGTATTAAACCCGATGGCAACCATGTGGATCTTAACTCATTCTTCTCTTCCTCTCTGGTTATTGGACCGGATGGCAGCCATGTGAGGTGGTCATTAGATCTGAATCCCTCGGGTTTTTTCTCGGTGTTATCTCTCACACGTTTTATTGACGAGAATACTCCCTTCCTCATCTGAAGTTCACATGATTTGGCAAAAATCCATTCCAAGTAAGCGCTTTCTTCACCTTGAGTGTGTTTTATATGATGCAAGTTTTGAAATGGAGGAACACATTTTCGTTTGGTGTGCTATCGTCAAGTCTCTGTTAATGTACATTTGTAATTAATGGTGACAACTAGATTTGGCTTTATCGGTGTCATTTCTTCCCTCATTACATGGGGTTTTTCCTCGGGATTCAAAGACTATCGTCTAGAAGCTTTTTACTCCTTGATCCTTGCTTATTGTTGGCTGCTAGTTGAATAGGAGTTGTATAAGGATTGAATAGAGTGTGGGATGGGTTGAATGGGGAGGGAGTTGTATGATCATACAACCCCATTTATATATTTTTTTAAATTTATATAATATATAAAATATGGAAGTAGACTAGTGGTGGAGCCCATATTTCAATATATATAGAGTTGAATGGAGTGTGAATGTTAATAGATAAAGTTGTATGGATAATGAAATACTGATGTGACAGTCCATTAAACTCTAATAGAGTTGTATGGATTGGAGATGGCCTAGGAACATTAAGATTTCTTTTGGTTGAATATAAAAAAAAACGTAGGATATTGTTTTGGTTAAATTAATGTATTAATCCTTTTTAGGAAACTCTTATGTAATGTATTATGTTCTCTAGCAACTTGTTAATTCATATTAATATACAAAATTTGCCGTTTAAAAAAGAGTAATGCTATATGTGTCTAATAAATTAACCTAGATGATATACTTAATTTGTTCGATGATTGACACATGTCTCGCGTATTTTCTCTTTCATAATATTCATCATTATCTTTAATCTTTAAGATATATTAAAAGAAAAAGGTTATAATGTCATCATTTGTTTTTAAATCTTTTCCACCACTCATCACTTTTATTTCCTCAAATGCCTTACCAATGAGTTGTTTACTCAAATGTCATTTTTAAGATAATTTAGTTTGTTACACTTAAATATCTTTAAAAAAATTATTCAATTTATTTCGTAAATACATTTACCTATGTTCGTGGTTATTTATGTAAACACGTATACTAATTGAAGTAAATTAAAAAATCGAA
Organism: Drosophyllum lusitanicum; assembly: GCA_032274825.1. Classification (NCBI taxonomy): domain Eukaryota; kingdom Viridiplantae; phylum Streptophyta; class Magnoliopsida; order Caryophyllales; family Drosophyllaceae; genus Drosophyllum; species Drosophyllum lusitanicum. Next base: position 7,412 of record JAUEJL010076591.1, on the reverse strand, counting down.
TTTGATTATAAAGAGGTTTTACAAAAAAATTGATAATAATATTATATATGGATTTCTGATTTCTAACAGATTTACTTTTTTTTAAAAGATTGTATATTCCTATGTATGTTTTATAATTATTTTACTATATATGTTAGTACTTTTTAAGACAATAAATATTTAAAATTTACTTTAACAATCCTCATTTTTATAGATGTGTTGTTAAACTAGTTTAGTAGTTTTTCTAAAAAAAACCACAAACACCCTGTTCATTTCAGAAAAGTAGTTTTAACAATGTTCAAATGACTCATCTTAGTGCTTTATCACACAAAAAACGAACATAACTTTAAAACGAATACTTCCATCAAAATTTTAAAAACAATAATATCTAATATAAAAAATACAGATCCAGTCTTATTATATATATATATATATATATATATATATATATATTTATATACAAATACAAGAGGAAAATCCAATTGGTCTACATTGGCAACAAATATTGGAACTCAAACTCATATGGTAGCTTCTCCACAATGGATGTAACCTTTGCATTATTAATTCCCCTAAAGCAATCCACCATTGATTTCCTTAATGAACCAGAAGTTGGTAATTCTTGGCACAACCATTCCACCAATCTTTCCAAATCTTGTGCAAAATCATGCATGTTTCTTAGCAAAAGCTCTGGGAGTCCAATTTTCTTTGCACTTGTTACAACTATTGAAGCTTGTAGGTATTCTAGCTTTGCTCTTTCAAGTTCATTCACAACCCCATCACCTGTATACACTCTTACCTTTTTTTTGTTTCCAAACATGTTAATTAGGATACAATTAATTGACACCTGGAAAATATAATATATTGTACACAAAATTTAAATAAAAATCACTTACCGCGGGAGAAGACCGTGTGCCACAACATAATGCAAATGTGACATTCGGGTCCATTGATTCGAGTCCGTGAAGTTTGCGAAGGATTGCTTCTTTTTCGTCCCTTTCCGCCTTACCATAAATCTAATATATAGCTCAAAATGTAAACTTTGTTATATAAACGAGTTAGGGCAATAAAAATGTTATTATAAGCAAATATACCTTCTCTATGATCGAGGCTTCTTGCCTTCTCAAAATGACGTGTTCAATAGCTTGAGCATTTACTGTGTTGCCTCCGATCTTTAGGGTTGCCTGATTCAGGTTCGGATTTTCAAAATTATTTAAAAATTGAACTCAATTTTTAGAACGATAGAACCTAATGAGGGGCTTTTTTCTATCACACAATTACATTATGTTGTGTTAGCTTTTTTCTCATAACACTGTTTATCACATCATATCGCACTGTACACCCCCTCTAACCATTAGAAACATACCTTGTTCATGAGTGTCAATAGTTTCTCGGGACTAGAAGGGACTCCATATTGAAGAAAACCCTGCAGTTACAAAGCAATATATTTAAATAAAACTACAGCAATCACTTTAGTGTAATGATGCTTTAAGACAGTCAAAATGCATGAGTTAAAATATCAATTAGGTCCCTGCAGTTAAAACTGGATGAACTTACATGCATGATACAAGCATTATACATATTGATCCAGAATGCCAGTTTTTGTTGTGGAGTTAAAAACATCAAATCCACCTTTTGTAGCCCATTCAAGTAAGCCCTGAAAGTACAACATTATGGACACAATGTATAATTTATCAATGCATGGGTCAATTGTAACAAAATTATAAGAAATACCTCAACTTTTGTAGCAATGGAATGTAACTTGAACTTGATATGCATTTAGGGTCCAGGGAACTTGATGTGAACTTAACCAAGTTCTTGTAGCATCCAATGTCTCTAGGAATGGAGTCTTCCTGGTTAAAAATCCCATAAGGGTCTTGTTGCCTAGACTCTTTCTGTAGCAGCAGGCTAGCTTTTGAGTTCAAGCATGGTTCAGCCCTGAAGCTCATCGAAAAGTTGGCTGATCTAGAAATTGGGCCAGATTTCTCTAGCTCCATTGTTCTCGACGTCCTCAATAGTCTCGTGAATATGAAAATTAAACATTTCATAATATTTTCCGAAAGCTTGTTTGGTGACCACTTTACAATGTTTTCTTCTTCATATTGGTTTACTGCCAAATCGGAAGACACAGCTACATGGCGTTCTCTCTAGAAATAGAGAGAACTCGTTAATTAGTTAATTAATAGCTAGTTTGGACACGCGAGGAGGGCTTATATCTTTCATACCATCGATCACACATGTCACGTCACATACATATATATGATCTGATTGTTAAAACATATATATAATCGATCGAGTACGTAAGGACATATATACCTTAGGAGTTACATGTCTCGTGTCTCTTGCAGGTGAGGGTGGTTTAAGAATTCCAGTTCTTCTTGGGGTTCGATCACGAAGCCCAAGTTCCTCAACGTTCTGGTGATTTTCTTTCTGATCAGAGAATGTAACGTTTTTTGGTTTTGATTTCTCATGTAAATTGAAGTCTCTACGACTATAATCACCCTTTATAGCTTTACTAATGAAGTGCAATGCCTTGGTCTCAAACGACAGTTTGTCACCATATCCTCTATTTTTTGGCAACGATGTTAATGGTGTTGTTGGAGCTAAAGAACCATTGGGAGTTTGACAACATTGTGCTTGTTTCATCTTAGAATCTCTAGTAGCTTCTTTCTCTTTGTCCAAGTCAGTTTGTAGATGGCTGATTTGGCTTTCTAATCTTGTTATTTCATTCTCAACCATGGCTAATTCTGTCAATAGCTCCTTCATCTGTGGTGCAAAACCAACACTACGTATTACACCACACACACACACGAATTCAAGTTGGAATAAATTAAGCGAAGAAATTAAACCCGCACCTTTGGAGGAAGGGAATTTGGGATATGAAGAGCAGAATGGTGGTGGTGTTGTTGGTATGTACGTTTAAGAAGCTCTCCAACTTTTTCTTCGTGGTCTAGCATTTTCTGAAGTGTGGACACCTAATTAATAAATTAAATTCAATAAACACCCACAAATGGTTAGCCTAATTAAATTTATTGGATCATATAATATTCAAGTAGCTAGACTAAATTCCTGAGGCTACACACAAATTAATATAGAGATGACTTATAAATATGTTAATTAATTAAGGAATTCAGCCGACCTCAAACACTTATCTTGTTTTGTAATTTGGGTTTTTCTTTTTTCATTTCATTTCCGGTCGATCATATCTACTCGTTCTACTAATTAAATTCCAAGTCGATCACACGTACTCTAACAATAAATAATGCATGAAACATATAACATGCAACTATATATGTGTAGGAGCTAACTAGCAGGGTACCTTATATCATGCTCACAACGTACGTACCTATATAAGCTAGCTACATTTAGTATTCCGACTGATTAAAGCAAAACATGACATTTCATGAAAAGTACTGTATTTGATCATCACATACTGATTGCATTTTATATAAAAATATATAAACGTTTCATAGTTATTAGTTAAATATCCAAATGTCATTAGAAATTTTTAATTCGCCCAATTATTTATATATATATATATATTATGAATACATTTCCAGTAATTAATTTAGTACGTACGTACCTCTCTTTCTAATTCTTCTTTCTTCTGATGTCCACTAATCTGCTTCTTCGTCTTCTGAAAACAAATTAATTAAGATTGATAAAAATGATCAAAATCTTGATGCGATGACAATCAATACTTACATTAAGGGCGGTGTTGGTGGCGGCGGAAGCGGTGGGAGGAATTTGAGCTGCCATCCACATATATGACGTACTGGAGTACCGGAAAAGAAGTTGAGGAAGGTTGGAAATTAAAAAGGAAGATCGATCATAATCATATGATGAAGGTTTGTGAAGAAACTAAGTTGATGATGAAGTAAGCAATGTTGTTGGTGCAGGTGTTGCTTTGATCGGAAGGGTGTTTGGTACGTGGATGGTGATGGTGGTGGTGACGGAAACGACGGAGGCAGTGGTAGTTGTTGTGAATGTTGACGTTTGGATTTGGGGGGTATATATGAGGATGAAAAGGAGCTTTCATAATGAAAGAATCATGAAAAAGAGAAGGATTGCTTCTTTCATGTTATACTTCTAATTGTGGTGCTTATCGATGATATAGACATTAACAACATGAAGGATGATCATGTGAATCATCACATGCTGGACCATTTAATGATCCATGAAATATTACTTTGTTTTACTTTAAAATTTTGTTTTCTTTTAACTTATTTTCCTGGCTATTAACTACATTAAATATCCATGTCATATACAGGTTAGTTTAAAAAATTATTAAAAAATATAAAACACGGAAAAAATGGTGACAGACGTCGTATTATGATACAAAAAAACATGATTGTATATCTTGTACAAGTCTGTCGATCATTATTTGTTACAATTAAAAACAATAAGGTCAACTATTTATTGCTTGTAATAAAAAAGAATTTAAATTGATTATAAAATATTTTAAGACAATGAAACTATGAATATGATATTTTTAAATGTTATAAATGGTAAATATGATATTTAAAAATTAAGGTGGACAAATACGATATTTTTAGATTTAATAAGGACATATATGATATTATCTTTAATAATTTTGAATTAAATTAACGAATTTTGACTCTTAAAAGTTAAAATCAAATTAATTAAAATTTTAATTTAAATGGATAGTTAAGATTTAATTTTACCATAATAAACGGATAAGATCATTATGTAATAAAGATAATTCAAACTAGTCATTTATTTATATTTAAAAATGATCAATTAAAAGATGTCGATATTGAAGTTCTCATAATTATGAGTTTAAGTCATGTTATTAACAAAAATATATAATTAGAAGTAGGTTTAGGATTTCAATTAAATTTTGTATATGTATTAACTAATACTTTAATAGCTTCTAGTTAAGATGGATGACGTGGGCGGGAGTGGGGTAGCATATCTTTATTTGGTTGGTGTTTTAATTGAAAGTTATTTAGCGTAGGCTTCACTCGTAAGCATTGCTCCTTTTTGGGTTAATGAGGTTATTTCTTGCCTAATAAGCTTCATGCCTATATACCCATTTTATCTCCTCCCTACAACTTTATCCGCTAATACCACTCCTTACAAGAGGAAAAACCACTACACTTATTTCATATGCAACTAGAAATAACATATAATTAATTAAGGAGTCGTTAGAGTTTAAATGTTTTTAATAGGTATTCCTACTTATGAATTTGTGAATGGTTTAACAAATATTTAATTAGTAGCTAAAAGATAACAAAAAAGGTTGCATTAAATTACAAAGAATAATAGAAAACATGAAAAGGGGGTTTCGCGGTTGCAGACTAAAAAAATGTAAGAAGATCGTGCTTACTCGTCAGTCGTTATCAACACCACGAGATGAAGGATCACGAGCCCAACACTAAGCTTATATAACGGATGTCACAAGGAGCCTCCTCGTTTTTGGCTTGTTATCACTACGTAACCAGATGAGTGCGGAGACAAAAAAAGAAGAAGAGCCCCACGAGGATAACCGAAGCAAGAAATTTTTGAGTCAAGCCAGTTGGTTTCTATACATTTAAGGAGAATTTTATTCGGCCGTAAAGAAGTAATTAGAGCATATTATCTGCTTCACTAAAAAATTTAAAGAATATATGAACATTGTGATTATTAAAAGTTAACTAAAAAACGCAACGTGAAAGTACAATATGACCTCCACCAAATCGCAACCGATATTGACATATTGAACATTTGAACTAAATTGTAGCTTCAAAACAAAATAACTAAATTGTCGATATTATATCACTAATTCTTAAAAATAAATAAATTAAGAATGTTATAAAGTTAATAATAATAATTTAAAACAACCAATAATAATTATGTGGTTTCAGGACAGCTAACTGGTCTATATTATGATAATAATTTTTTTATAAGCATCGTTACTAACTCTTTCTTTAATATGAAAATAATTAACCTACTTCAAAAGGTATCGTTTTTCATGGTACTTCATAGTTCATACAGATTGATACAAACCACTAAAAACACTACTTTAGAATGTTGACATATTTTAATTATTGTCATTTATCAATATAGATTTGTTGTTATTTATACTATACTACTATAGTTAGTTAGATGTTGTTTGTTAAAACAAAATGATTAAGCACTGAATGATTTAAAGGCTCTGAATGAATCTGCCTTCGAATATGACATGTTGTTTGATAAAGGTTCTGAATGCATAATCTGAATTATGCTTTATGCAAATTATCATTTTAACCTTAATAGTGATATATTTATCTTATAAGATATGATTGTCTAACAAGACAGCGTGTGAAAGACGAGCATTAGGGTAAAATACTTGGTGTTTAATGATTCAGAATGTACTTTAAGGTAGAATAATTCAGCAGCGTTCTTCTGTTTCAATCAGCACAGTCCTCATTCAGAGGCAGCAATCAAACACGCTGAATGTTGAACAATTCAACATTCGGCGCTGAATGGTTCTATTAAGCACTAAACAAACAATCTCTTAGTTCATAACAGATACTGAATGATAATATATATAGTAAGTATTTAAGCAATTATATTAAAGAGGTATTAGTTTGTTATAAATATCACCATGTGTCCATGTGTATGAGTTGATAATGAAAAAGAAAGGGTGATATGAATAGATTTTTAAACCCAATTTACAGTATTTATAAATGGCTTTAAAATAATAATACAGACAACTTTCTTAGTTTTTCCATTATATGTAAATTACCGTATACAATGTGAATTATAACAAAGTTCATTGTATACAATGGTAACAGAAAATAAGACACAAAAAAGTTGTTTGTATATAAATAGAAGCATGATAAAAGTTGTTTATATTGTTTTTAAGAAAAAATTAGTGGTAGATAATGATAGGTAGTGAAAAGATCATTTGAGAACCGTTTTTATTACGAGTACCGCGAGAAACAATCTAAGCCGTCCTATTCCCCCTCCTTCAATGTCATCACCAACCCATGAATTCATCTCATGCACCTTGCTACACTCAATCTCCCACGCTCTCCATCCATGAATTCTACTTACCAAATGAACGGCTAAGATTGGTTCTCGCTGTACTCACAATAAGATCAGTTCTCAAATGAACCTTCCCTATGATAGCTAAAAGAAAACTTATTGTATTTTTATGTTGTTTGCCTTTTATAAAACTCAAACGATCATCCATTATGATATTAACCAACCACTTCTATTCAAAATAGAGATTTTATCATAACTATAAAACAAATGCTACTTAATATCTTTTAAATGTTGAAAGCAACCTTATAGCACTCGTAATGAATTATCATGATACTAAAAAACGAGGCATGAAGGAGGACATGTTAAAGAAACAAATACTTATTCTTTATTGATTCAAACGATCATTAGTACACAAAAAAGGGTTTTCATACTCGATACATGTTGAATGCTTCTGGATTCTAACA
>JAUEJL010076590.1:0-27847 GCA_032274825.1 Drosophyllum lusitanicum | reverse complement strand
TTCATCATGCTCAGATATATCATAAATGTTCCGATGGTTTACTTTTTGTGCCACCATCCAATTCTTTCCACGTGCCAGGTCATTTAAATAAAATACTTGTTGCGCTTGACTAGCCCAAATAAATGGTTCATCGACATACCAATTAGATGTCATTTCAATTGATGTTAGATTATGATCAACCACCATCCTGTTTCCTTTTGGATCAGTATTATACCACTTGCAACGAAACATGAATGCCTTTCTCCCGAGTATGAAATCAAGCTCTAAAACTTCAAGTAAAACACCATAATAAATCATTTCTCCATTCTCATCCCCTACACAAACTCCAATACATTGTGTTGTAAATTTGTCATCACGTTCCTTTCAGTGAAATCGAACACCGTTGACAATGCAACTTTGCCAACTCGTGTAACGATCATCAGGGAATTGGGATAACGCGTACAAATCATCCGTCGCTCTAGGGTCTCCATTCACTTTAAGCAAAGCCATCTATAAGCACCTAACATTAGTATTAAGATAATTAAAAACAAGTAATAAAAGTAACTTATTTTTATACTTACCTTTTTCTTGAACCAAGTGGGAAATTCACTTTTGTGTATATTTTCTATGTTTGCATCTTCTATATTTCTTGAGTGTAAAGCTTCTTTGTGTTCACTAAACCAAAAAACAAGCAAGTTACAATTTATTTTTAATTACATAGTGAATACAAAACTAAACTATAGTTAAAATATGGCTAACTCACTTTAGGTAAATATCAAGTTCTTCTTCGAAATTATTGATGATGTACCATTGAACTACATCACCATAGTCCCCTAGTTGTCCATATTTGGAAGCTCCGAATGTACGAACTTTATTGTTAAATAACTCCATCTCATGTACCATTGAGCTGCAGCTCAATTGGTGATAGTACTCAGGAAAGCTGGCTATTAAAGGGTGAGGTCTTCGGTTCAATTCTCACCAACAACCTACTCTGGGAATATTCTAGGGGGAAGGGTTGGGGTGTATTGGGCTGCAGACCTGACATCGGCATGTCGGCTGCCATGTGGTCAATGCGTCGACGCACCGCGGGGCGGTGGGGTGTTACAAAGATTATGACGCATGAGTAGTTTAAACCAATATGGAAGTTCAAACAAGATACTCTTTTTTGACCAATTTAACTCATCAATACCTCGTTTACGTTTCCTATCCTCATTAGTAGGTGCCTTTCCAGTAGTTCGTATAGGAATTTCCGCCAATTGTTGCAAAATATCATCACCTGTGAAGTAACGAGGTCGTCCCCTTTTTTCTTCTTTTCCATCAAACTCCTTGTTCCTTCGCCAATTGTGCCCGTTACGCAAAAAACATTGATGCCCTGTATAACATTGTTTACCGCGAATCCGGTTAAAACGGGTATCCTCAAGGCATACTGGACATGCTACTTTACCCATAGTACTCCATCCAGACAAGTAAGCATAAGCAGGGAAATCACTTATTGTCCATATTACTGCTGCACGTAGGGTAAAATACGATCTTGAATAAACATCGTATGCTTCAACCCCATCACACCATAGGATTTTAAGTTCATTCACAAGAGGTCTTAAGAAGACATCAAAGTCTTTACCAGGAGATTTTGGCCCCGGAATCAATAATGTTAAAAGGTAATTGCTCTTATGCATTGTACACCAAGACGGCATGTTATAAGGCATCAAAATGACCGGCCACATACTATGTGTTGTTGTCATATTGCTAAAAGGGTTAAACCCATCTGATGCTATTGGTAGACTTCTTGGATCAGTTGCAAAATCGGGATACTTCTCATCTAAATGCTTCTAAGCCTTTCCATTAGCAGGATGACGCAAAACTCCATGCTCATCTTTGCGAACTTCTTTATGCCACCGCATGTCTTTAGATGTGTGGTGAGATGCAAATAGTCTCTTCAAACGAGGTGTGATTGGAAAGTATTGCAACTTCTTATAACTAATTTTGTTACGCACGTAATGACTGCTTTGACAGACACGACATACTTAAGCATCTTTGTGTTCCCCATAAAAAATAGCACAATCATATTGACAAACATCAATAAGCTCGTAACCTAAACCAGCCTCGCAAAGCATCATCCTAACATCATAATAGCTAACTGGATAACTATTACCATGAGGAAGAACCTCATGTAGCAACTTAAGCAACATCTCAAATGAATTATCGGTCCACTTGTTCATCACTTTTAAATTCATTAACTTCACAACAAAGGTCAAAGTAGAATAATTTTTGCATCCTTCATACAAAGCATTATTTACAGCTTCATATAGCTTCTCAGCATGAGCATGTTCTGTATTTGGTTGTTGATTTCCTAGTAAATTATTAGTAGGGCCTATGTTAAAAAATTGATGACCATTGGCATCGTCTAATCCTGCTCTTAAGCCATCAAATTCTTCATTTACAAAATCATTAGGTCCTACGTCTTCCTCGTTGATTTCATCCTCCCCATGATGCACCCACCTTGTGTACGATTTATCAATTCCTACATTAATTAAATGAGCACCAATGACACCTATACTTTGCAGTCTTGAATTGAGACAATTGGCACACGGACATAACGTTAATCCATTAGAATTCAAAGTTTGTTTGGCAACATTTAGAAAGTCTTTTACCCCGTCCACATACTTGATAGAAGCCTGATTCATGTTCTTCACCCACTGATGATCCATATTAAGTATCTATTTATCAAAATAAAAATGTACAATTTAGAGCCTTCGGAACATATAGGAGTTCTATGTTACATTCTAACTTGCACTAAACTAAAACTTATGGGGTTTTAAACCGGGAGATATAAGGATGTGTAAGATGATACCCTTTGATCTGTTTTTTATTTTTTTGTTGTTAAGAACAGATCCATTCCAAACCTTAGAATTTGTTAGTTTGTCCAGAGTAAGTAAAATGGGTCTTAGATTTTGGTCTAATTGTACAAGGGAGCTCATGGTGATTAACTCAAAAGGAAACAATTTCTGTTTATTCTATAAAATAATTGAATTAATGTCTAAAATAAACAGTGAAATTGGATTTGGTAATAGGTTGAATGGAATTGGCAGTATGGGAAATAAAAGTGAATTATATGGAAAAGTTAAGGTAATTTTACTATTTAATTATGGTGAAGAAAGTAGAAGTCAAAGTAGAATAGGGATATGGTTATGGTTGAGTTTTATACAAATGGAATTTAAGTGGATGATATTCTTGTGGTGGTTTGATATAAAGTGGGTTGAGAAGAATAAATTTGGGATTATTTCTGATTTACTGTTCACACAGAGGACTGTGAACAATAAATGGCAATGTTGTCTTTCCTTGATGTAATTGGAATTTAGAACAAGTGGGTACTGGACTTGGTATTTATTGGTGTTGACTATGAGATATGTGGTTTATTGTGTCAAACATTGGTGTTTCAAGTTTGCAATTAAAGTAGTAAATTGTGCTATATTACTGTTCACGCAACCTAGTGACTGGCAAATCAATTTCTTTAAATTGAAATTGAAGTTCAAAGTTATTTGTCTATGGTTTTGGTGCGATTTGTTGCTAGGCTGGTGGTTGATTATGATTGGTTAGTCTCTATGTGAAATTGCTAGTTGGTTATGGCTCCTAAATCAGAATGGAATGCTGTTTTTTGTTCATGATGTGTGGCTATTGTTTAATCTTCATGTAACACCGTATTTTCAACCAAGATTTTTCATCTTAAAATATTGCGGAAGCGATAAAATATATACAATATATATTCAACTGAAAATACAAAACAGTTTTTTTTCCAACATATCAATTATCTCAAAACAATAGTGTTACAAAAACCACGGCTCAACACAACTAATATGAGAATGCCCGCCAATTATTCCTCAAGCTACACCCACTCATAACCGAACCACAGAACTCTCCAAAAACCTGAAAAGGATTGAGAGCTGGCGGATTAGCACAAAGCTAAGTGAATGAAAGTAAAACCACAACCAAACATCAATCACAACCGCAGGATACCACATAAACAAATAATCGTACCCCGGGAAGAACAGCGGTTCTGCAGGAACCTTCAACCAATGCCGGCCAAAGCAAAGGTTTACCCTTAGTTCATTTGCTAATCTCACACAGTATTACCCTTAAGTTGCAACGAATGCATCAAAAGATCCAAATATCGATTAGCCTATAGCAAACAAACCCAGACCTTAGCCTTGCTGAGCTAACCCCCCAACAAACATGTATACATATCACTGACGCAACAATCAATTAACAAACAATCAGTTAAGCAATTATCAGACATAAAGTCTATCCATGCGTCAATCCACAAACAGTTGCAACCAAAACCAGTTACAACTAACACCAGTCGTGAGTTAAAAGTTCACTCACCTCTTATTCTCAATCTCTACTCAGTGGTCTAATATTACCGAGTCTTGTCCGTTCCTGAGAACACAATAAACCGAAATGAGTCTCTGGTTCATAAATATAATCATCCACATATATGTATATCTCTATTGCTCATACACAATAAGCTAGATTCACCTATGAATATACATATAGCATATAACATCAAAAAGTAACAAACAATCTTCAAATTCCGTAAAACACGCGGACGCGTCACGTCCAACAAACCGACGCGTCGCGTCGCGTCTACAATGTCGGATTTCCAAGGAATACCGGATTCAAGTTTGTCAAATAACATGTTCTCGGATTTTAGGTATCGGATTATATTGTCGGAATTATAACTGTTGGATTTCAGGAACACTTCGCGTCCCTCACATGGACGCATCGCATCGCGACCACACCTACATCATCTTCTCCAATATCCAGCCGACTTAACATGTATCTTTTCCAATATTTTAGGTCTGAATTCAGACCAAAACACTTCTAAAAGATAAGCAATCTTCATATATCATGTATACAAACATCATAAACATTTCAAATCCAATTAAAACTTTATAACAAACAAAACCCATTTGCCTAGTTTTCTTTCATAAATACATGGTGTTCTTGGTAAAACCCAGAAATTAGTTGAATCAATAACAAAGCATGCTGGACATGAATCATGTTTCAAAATACATAAATGAAACATACCAACCTCAATCTTGAATTAAACAACTTCAAAATCCAAGTTTCAATCTTTGCTCTTAGTTCTTCTTCTTTTCTCAAAACACACATACACTTTACTCTAGATAACTTACAAAAAGGAGGAGATTCTATTTTTTTTTAGTGTTTATCCAACCAAGTCCACGTACACATGTGCTTGCTTAAACCAAAGCATGAGGTGTGTGCCATGCATACACACACTCACATAAACATACTCACATACATACATACTCTAACACATACATACATACTCTAATCAATTTATAAATTGATTTAATTAAATTACATATTAACATTAACTTTACTAGTTAATCTCAATTAATTAATTCTCCAAATTAATTAACGCGCAACGAGGTATTATCTAATCCTCGTACTAATCCAACTTTATGTAACTCATAAAATCATGCTATCTCAAATATTTATTTAATATCACATAATTGAATATAAATTCCCGTAAACAAATGCGATTAACTTATCACTGACCCGCCCACAATTAGGCCGGGTTTACAGATGTTACAAATCTCCCCTCCTTAGAGGATTCCGTCCTCGGAATCCCATTGCATACATTCAAACGAAAGTATTCTTCCCTCATATCCATTTCAGATAATCCAACCAGATAAACTCAATTGCGCTCTCATTTATCAATATCATAGAAAGCTGTTTCTACACATTCTTGTCTTTTACCAATCACAAGAGTCTTACAGCTTTTCTTTCTGATCTCATTTTAAAATCAACAATTAGTTCACAATAAGGAAATTCTGTCTTCAAACATCTATCGTATACATGTTTAACTCAGTTAAAAGAATTCCAATACCTTTTACTCATTCACTATTTGTCATACCAAAATATTCATATATTGTTTCTCATTTACATCAAGTCAACAGGTTGAAGTATTATCACAACAATCCTATAACATTACACAATTGGTATTCTTGATGTTCCACTGACAAAAGCTATTTCATATAATCCAATCAAGGTAGATATTATCTCTACAAACCGTCATATTCCAATCACATAAGAACACAATGTATATATTCTCAATCATCTGTATAGCTTGTTTCATTCGACCATCCATCAGGAATTTAGTTGCACTACCCAACTCTTGTTTCATCTTTTGTTGTAAACTCTTCAAAAAGTTTAAGCAAACCTTTAACTTCCATCAAAAGTCATTAAATATGAATCATCGTATCTTCGAATCATCTCATTAACATCCAATCAGGTCAGTCTGTCCAACAGATGTCGTCTCACTGGTAGTAAGAATACAATTGCTTTTCACTAAACAAGCAATAACCACTCATAACATATCCAAATTTCTCTTTATACGATAAGGTTAAATACAATTCCCTCGTGACTTATCATCACCACTACTCTGATATCTCTAAACATCTCAAAGATTCATAAGTTTCTGGTATACTGCTTCAGCTTGCACACAATATGTCAAAATTTCATAATCACGTAATTAACTACTAAGACATATAAACGAGCACCAATCGCTTACTTCCGACCCGCTCACAACTAGGCCGGGTTTACGTATGTTAGATGAACTTACCACACATTCAAAGTATTTATACTTATCTAACTTATTTATTTACTATATTAAGGGTCTACAAGTAGTTTGACTCTAAAAAGTCAAAATTGATTTTTTGATTTTAATAGAATTAATGGTCAAGATTAAATATTTTATTAAATAAACGGTTCAGATCGTTTAATAAATTTTATCTAATTAGTCTTTTATTTATATTAGAAGATAACATATTTACCAGTCTTGTCCAAAGATGCGTTATCTTGTTCTCGGTAACACTCGTGGTCTCGTGTTGTAAGTTTATTTTCATATTTATGATATTGAATTTTGTTTCTTATTTATTCTTTGATCGATCAATGTATAAGGGTGAAATGATTACTTCTTCCACACTGAAGTGGGGCCTAGGTGGAAGGTTGGAACCGACAAGAAAACTACCCTTCCCTTAGTGTCGCCATTGAATATGGAGTGAGAGAGAGTGTGTGTGTATGTGTATAAGAGAGAGAGGGGGAATGGGGAAAAGGTAGTGAGATGGATTGTGGCGTGTATTTTGTTGGTTAGTTAGATGGAGTGAGATGAGAAAGAGGAACTACTACTGAGGAAGTGATATGTTTTGATATTGCCAAATTTCATAGAGTATGATGATGTTAGTGTAAGGATCACATCACCACCTCATAAGGATCGAACTTGAAACCTTAACAAAAACATGCTAGAAGATGTGGATAACATAAACAAACAAACACTAAGATATAATGAGGTTCGGTCGTCAGGGTCACAATCTACGTCTACGCATAGGAACCAGAAACTTTTTTATTATGACTGAAAGTGCTTACAAGATGTCATCCTAAAACGCATAGGTTAATTAAATTAGCTATGATATTTATAGACTCAAAACTAGAAAACCCTAATTAATAATATAAATGGTCTGCCCGACCAGATTTGCACCAAAACAATTTGGACTTGCTGCAGGTGGCTCCAGGTCGTGGAGCCAGGCTCCATGCCGAGCACCCTCAAAATCCAAATCCAAAAACCCTGTTCTCGATCTACTCCTCGTCGTGCACCAATGCTTCACGTCATGAACCATCTTTCCCCGTGCCTTGAAAAGTGAACCATCTTGATCAAACCAAGATCCGACATCGTAGACTTTATGTCAAGCTCCCCCTTAATTAGATTCTAGTTTCAATATCGTACCGCTAATTTCAAGTCTGATCGAGAAACCTTTACACGTTAGATGATGCGGATAACAAAAAAATAAACACACCAAAATTTATGTGGTTCAGCTGTCAAAGAAACGACCTACGTCCACATAAAGGAACATAAACTTCTTTATTATTGACTAAAACAAACTATAAATCATAATCCTAATCAATTCGGCCAAACAAAGATAAGCACCAAAATTCGAAATATCAATTTTGAATTATACTCCTCAAAACCGGCCACCATATCTCCATTCGAATTATACATATTTAATTTGAAATTCATGCCATACGGATAAGATTAGTTTTCAATTTCAACGCCATTTAATTTTTGTTCCATTGCCTTTTAATTAAACAATAATTAAAACTGGCAATTTACATGTACGTTATGCTCCCATTTAATTAAATTATAGTTTCAATCATACCGTTAAATTCGAGTCATATATATCCTAACAGATGAGATGAGTATTCCCCCGCCACTCCTCCACTCTAAAACATCGTTCTAGTGGGAAATTTTTTATACGATATCTTTTGATAGTTATTTACATTATTTGGGCATTTTAGAAAACGTTAATTACTTGAAAGTGTGATTAGGGAAGTAACACGTACTAGTTAAAAAATCTTTTGAAGGAGTTTGATGGTGTTTATGGACAGGACTAGCATGCATGCATGGCATTGTATTGTGGGTTTGAGTTTCACATTAATTAGTGGTCGGGGATTATTGACCACAAAACCAGCAACCCTAATTAACTACATCGTCATCATCATCCAGGGGCGGACCCAGGATTTGAGATGAGTGGTAGCACCGGACCTAAGATTTGAAATGAGTGGTAGCACCGTCTCTAAAAAATCGGAATTTACACTACGAAAAATCAAAATTTACACTACGCACGTAAAATTGAGTGGTGTCCCGTGCCCCCACACCCCTCTACCTAGATCCGCCCCTGTCATCATCATCATCATCGTCATCGTAATTGGTTTGAGCGGTTGAAACGTATGCGGAATAAACCGATGAAAGTTGTGGAAACGGTAAACAAACTGTCTGTCCTGCCTCGCTCTTGTAACTTGCCTTGTACATTAATCTTGTTTATGCACATTATATATTCTCAACACAAAAGCTGCGTGCTGCCATTCCTATAAAAAGCTGTACATCATGCTTCAATTCTACGTGGTCACATCACATCACATGTGGTAATCAAGAGTTGTACTAGTTTGTATTTTAGATAGTGGGTGTGGGTCCCAGCTTTTGTACATGAATGGCTAGGGCGAAAGCACGCAGAGGCAGTGCAGAGCCGAACGAGTTCACTTGAACTTATTGCACATTGCTTTAGAGTTAAAAGTTGTAAAATAGTTTTAATATTTCTTTAATGTTTTTAGTACGTGAAGTTTTTTTTAGATACATATCCCGTCGATGTATATAAAAACATGACAACCATTCAATCAAACTTTTTGCTTCGTTTTTCTATCGTTTTGCCTAATTTCTTATATAGATTCTTGTAGGTAAATTGTTTATCTTTCAAAAGATATCATATTCGAGAATTTTCATCAAATGTATGTCAAAAAAATCGTTAATTAAATTTGAATATATCTTAAACCAAAGCATTCAACACCTTCTTACTTTTTTTTTATATTCTTACTCAATTACTATAACACTTTTGATTAGACTCTACATCTAGCAAAATATAGTTTATTATAACTAATTACTCCTATTATATGAAAAATTCTATTTTCTTTTACTAAAATCTCATGTTATATCTCTTATCATTAAAATAATAATACGTGAAATCAACTAATTCTTTCGATTAGGATAAATCCTATCAGATGTGCAAGTATTTTAATTTTCCATCTTAAGTTTTCGCTTTCTAGTAGGCATAGATGTTTAGGATCAAGTGAAATCATGATAAAACGATTTTATCTTGTTCATATAAAGTTGTACTTTTGACTAGGATTTCAACATTTTTTTGTTGGAAAATGGGTTTCTCAGTGATTATATTTTAAAAGAGGTAACAATCATAGTATACCTTTTCGTTTATTGGGTTATAAGTATCACGAAATTACATATTTCATAGCAATAATTTATTAGAAAAATGACTTTTTTCTTGGCCAACTCAAGGAGAGAATCATATCATTTTAATTAGTACATGCTATATTACTTTAGTTATATGTATCAGATATACGGTAGAATGTAGATTAGGGTTAGTATATGATGACTTTAGTCTAATTGTATGAATAGACTAAGATTTATTAGGGTTTCATTTGTAATCTTTTACTATACAAATACTTATCATTGTTACACAAAATATCTACGAGATTTTCATTATTTCACATGGTATCAGAGTCTTAAGGACTATGCCTTATGGCCGTATCTTTTCTTTCTCTCCCCTTCACAGCCTCTACCCTCCCATCAACACCGAATAAACGATTGGTTGCCGCCTCTTTCTTCTCTCTGTCGTCTCACTTGAGTGACGTCTTTGTTTTTTTTTCTGTACCTTCTCATCCTGCTTCGGAGATGCATTGTAAATAAAAATAGATTACTTTTATTTTCTTTGTCACTGTTGCGCTTCCTGCTGCCACCATAGTTGTAGCTCATGCGGCTGCCGCTGCAGTCGTTGCTCTTACCGCTGCCGCCCACCGTTGTGCTTATTGTCTTCGCCATATTTGTAGCTCCTACCGTCACTACACACAGCCGCCGCACTTCTCACCTTACTTTGGCCACCAATCAGGCGCCGACACGTACGGAGTTCTTTCAAATGCTTTTTTCTTTTTCTTATGTATTGTAACTTTTTTATTATAACTTTCGCACCAATGTTAGTTTCCAATTTTTTACCGTCTATATGCGGGGGAGTATTAGGTAGACTATAGATTAGGGTTATTATATATAGGACGAGACAGTCCAATTGTATAGATAGCCTATGACCCATTATGGAATATCAATTAAGGTTTCCTTTGTGACCTTGTATTTTATAAATAGTTATCATTACAATTCAAAATATCCTAGAGTTTTTCGTTATTCTACAATATGGTGTAAAATAGGAGAGAGATACAACTTTGTTCGTAGACTTTTACACAAAAGATATTGCTCATGGTATCTCTCTTAATAGACCTCTCCTAGATTACAAATTTCAAGCTAGTTACATAATAGTCATACACTCAAATCAAGTGGTCCACCCAGTCTACTTTTTAAAGAGTGGTGCAATGAACCTTCCCGTGTGTTTAGCATGGTTTGCTTCATACCGATACTTACTATAACCTCTCGTAGAACTTGAAATTTATTTATTTTGTACAATCTAAGTTATTTTATATATGTTAAACTTTTTAAAATATATTCAAGTTTACATGTTTTATAATTGTTTGTATCCAGTTTTCAAACCATTGGAGGTAATTATTTGATTTTTTATTTACTTTTTATGTATACCAAAATGTTACTATTTTATTATCTATTTATTACAATAATTATTCCTATTGTTATAATCTTAATTTAATTTAGATCCATGAAGAATATGATTAACTTCTGCAGATGTTAGAAATCATTCTCATCTCCTGCAAATACTTCCAGCACCACTGATTGACTCAGACTTCACAAACTATGCCAGTGAAAATAAAACCAACCTTTAAAAAAAATTTGTTGGTGATGATGGTAATTAACAAAAAAATAAAATGTCCTCAGAAAGTAACTTAGTACAACAAGTTATATACACACTATAATAACACTTCGAAAGTTTAACTCATTAGAAATAAGTTAGAATACTGGACATATACATTTTAAATATTATTTAAATTTAAATGAAATAAATATTCTAGCATTCATGTGCCTTTCACTTTTTTCTGAACAGCAACAAAAAGATCCGCTAGGAAAGAGCTTTGGCTCGACCATTTACCTTTCACTTAATCCGTTTTCTCTCAAACTTAAAGTCTCATTTGATAATTTAAAACTATAATTTTGGATATTCCTATGAAAATAATAAACCTTCAAGATACATATATAAAATATAAAAGCATTGGAAAAGAATGTAATAAAAAGATTATCGGAAAAAGAAGAAATAAATTAGGAAAAGGTCGCTCATTAAAATGTCCCCAATTTAATAATCAAGAACACACATGACTTACTAAGCAAAATTAAGCATCTCATTAAAAATTAACCATGCATGCATTTGATTGATTAGGGAAATTGCCAATTTGGGTTTGATTCATACGAGACTTTCTAGTGGCCTAAATTGCTTAATTTGAAGAAGTGACTTTGTTACATATATATCAAAGTTAGGCATAAGAATACGTACTACTACTTAATTAATTACCACTTATAATAACACAAAACAGTCTTATCTTGTATATCATCTATCATTAGACTACTTAAGGACGACGACGTTGCTTTATTTGAGGGACTACATATTATATGATAGCTGCTTTAAACTACAAATCGGCCGGTAAATTAATTAATTAATTTCTACCTTTATAATATATGTTTCTTGCATTAATTAATTAATTAATTTTTATATATTTTGTCTACACAAATTAATTATATTATATTACCCTTTGTGATTGTGATGATACATATAACATATTCGTATTTGGTATTTTACTAAAAATTAGTATCATGTATGGAATTTTGGAAACATAAATTTACAGCTTAATACGAGCTGGTATTGTTTTTGTTGACTACTCAATATATGACATGTTATGGATATTCGATCATGTGATAAAAGAGGATCTTGTTGCTAGATTCATAAAAATATATTTTGGGGCTTTGACTTTTCAAATTTCTAATCGGATAATTACAATTTTAAATGCTTATTAGGAGTCAACAAACTCATAGGGGTGAGCAGAAATACCGAATAACCGAACTGTAACCAAGTTAATCAACAAAACCGAATCATTTGTAAATTTGAAGAAGCGGTTATCGTTTGTTTTCATAACCACTATTTTTGGTTCGGTTATGGTTAATGTTGTTCGGTTAACCAACTTAACCGAATCAAACCAAAAGTTTTAATTATTAATATTTAATATATTATATTCTTATAATATAGTATTTATTGTTTTAGTAATTTGATTATATATTAGAAAGGATCTCCTTCTCTAGTTATACGTGATTACGTTGCCTTTGCTTCTCGAAGTTATTTGATTTGCATGTATGGCATGTGATGGAAGCATTAGACTATTAGTACACTCATATATCAGATTATATTGATTTGTATGTATGACTTGTACGGCATATTTTTTTTATAATGATACATAGTATTGCTTTCAGGTTAGTAGATTATTGTTTTCCTTCTAGATTGGCAAATGCTTTCATTCCTTATACTACATAATATTGTCTTCATTCCTGAAATGTTTTGATAATCCAGATTGGCAAATACTTTCATTCCTTACATTACATAATTTGTCTTTTTTTTTGTTTGAGCAAGCTTACTTAAGAGCGGTTAACCGATTATAACTGAACCACCATGTATAACCGACTATAACCAAACTAATTGGTTAAAGAATTTCCATAACCGACATATCGGTTATTGGTTCGGTTTTGGCCAATAACAAACCGAACCAAACAGTACACACCTCTAAAACAAAGAGAGGTTTTACATCATCCTATTTTGTATTCTCACTCATCATCTAAATCACAAGATCAAGACAAGTGTTAAAATAATGGAAGGAGATGAAGAAAGAGAATTGGTGGTGAATTCCATATATCATCATCTAATGGGTACAAAGATAAAGTAGGAATACTTAATAAAATAAAATACAGTTTTCTGTCAACAAAATGTTCATTTAAATCTTTAAAAGTAAGTTACAGTAGACAAAATGTTTTAAATCCGATGACAAGCAACAATAGACTAGATTAAATGACCTATATAGACAATGACATCCTTTAATTGTGGATGGGTGGTAAGGATGATTTATACAAAACGAGTTGTCAAGTTTTGAAAGGGAGAGGTGGATTAATCGGGTCCTCTCACACCCAAAAAAAAGTATGCTATAAATGACACTATATAAGTTAGAGGTCTAGGTTTAAATCTACATTATTTTTTTAACAACATTTAAATCTACATTTAGACTTTGTTTGTTTTTAAAAATAAGGTTTTATTTTAAAGAAACGTCTGCGGGCGCGCAGACGTTTCTGATAAGCTTGTTTGTTTTTTCAAAGAAACATCTGCGCGCCCGTAGACGTTTCTAATAAGCTTTTTTTACAGACATAAAACCTTATTCTGTCTTATTTTTGCTTATTTTGAAAAGCTAAAAACTACATCTTTTTTTTCGCAGACTTTCTCAGACTTAAGACCGTATAAACTACATATGCTCCTGAAGACATGAAATAAGACATAAGACATTCATGTATTCGAAAACAAATAACACCTTAGTTTCTTGTTGCATATGATTTACATCAAAAGTAATGTTTATAATACGATACATAAAATAATAAAATGTATAATTAAATATATTTTAGCTCTTATTATATTACATTAGTTTTTATTTCTATATTATATTACATATGGAGGAAGGACTATTTATTCTTTGGTGGAAGATTGACCTTAATGAGATCGGTTTTGTCCAGTCTATCTATCTACTACTTCTCTTTGTTCCAGTCTCATGTTTGTATACTTAATATGCTTGAGAGGTATAGAAAAGATTTCTTTTGGAGTGGGGGGAGGGTTCTAGAAAATTATCTTGGGTTAAATGGGAGAGGGTGTCATCTTCTTTCAAAGATGAGGGTTAAAATTGGGGACTTAAACTCGTTCAATCTTAGTCTTTTGGGTAAATGGAGGTGGAGGTTCAGAAATGAACCAAAATCACTTTAGGTTCGGGTGGTTAAAAGTATATATGATTTTTATGGAGGTCTAATGTCTGTTAATATTGGGGTTAAAAGAAGTATTTGGGGTGGGATAGTTAAAGCGGGAAAAAAATTGGAAAGATTGGGTATTTCCCTAAATTCCTTTTTTTCACTTAAATTAGGAAATGGAGGCTCGGTGAGATTTTGGTATGATAAATGGAATGGAGATAATGTTTTAAAAGATGCATTCCCAAGAGTCTTTGATAGAATGAATAGAAAAATCTATTGGTTAACGAAATGGGGATATGGGTAGATGAAATTTGGGTTTGGGATTTGTATTTTGAAGGAGAGTGCAGGGAAAGGGACAAAGGGTGTCTGTGGAAATGGTTCGAACAAAAGAGCTTTTAGTTCTTATTTTCTTAAACAAAGACATTTTAAATGTTTGGGTTTGGAAGTTAAATAAAGAAAACTGGTATTCAATGAAAGAAATGAAAGAAGCAATTACAAACTCAAGAAGAAAGGTAGGCGCTAGCAATATGGAAACTTTTTGGTCGCAAATCGTTCCCAAAAAAATATGCATTTTGCATGGAGGACTGACTTGGAAAGGCTAACAGTTCGAATAAAGTTGGTAGATAAAGATATAGATATTCCTTCTATCTTATGTCCAAGATGTAATTCGACAGTGATGGGTGTTTCTCAAGCCATCTTTTCATGTACGGAGCTATTGGGGATCTAGAAATCTTTATTCAAGTGATGGGATCTAAATTTTATTGTTGGTAATTCTTTTAAAATGTTGACTATGAACGTTTCAAAGAGGCTATCATCTTCATATTTCAAAGTTTGGGAGGTAAGTATTTGGTTTACAACTTATATAATATGGAAACACTGTAATTTTCTTGTGTTTAAGGATAATTAGGCTATCCATGATATTACGTTCAAGACCCAATTACATCTATTTCATTGGATAAGAGATAGGTCTAAAAATGGTAAAACAGTTTCGTGGACTTGTTGGTTAACTTCTCTGGCAAATGAAATCAAGAACATTGGAGTGTGAAGACTGTTTGTTTTTGTGTGGTGTAATTTTTGTTTGTAGTGTATTGTGTCGTAGTTTATTAATATACTATTGAGATTGTATGTGTATCTATCTACCTTTGATAAATCATTGGTATGTAAGTAATGACTTAAAAGTGAAATCAATAATATTTGGATTTTCAAAAAAAATACGTTTTCAAAACTTCTTTTATCTATATTTTTAATTTAATATCCATTTCAAGTATCATTTTCTGTTTTTCACCATCGTATATACATATGCTTATGAGTTATGACTATCCTTGCTTTATTATTATTATTATATATGATATATGATGATGATATGATTACATTAAACATGTAAACTTTAAAACAATATATATAATTCTTCAATTAATCAATCTTATATACTAAAAAAGTAAATTAATGACATCACTTTTGATGATGTGTCAGCCTACTAAGTCATCCAATAACTTGTATGACTTAATGAAATAATAGTTTATTTATCATAGTTGCATTAACTAAAAAGAACTCTTATAATCTTAATAAAACAATCTCCTACTTATATATTTTTATTAAACAAATAACTTGTATTTTAATACAATTAACTCAACTAAAAATGAAAATGTAGGTGAACCGTCATGAGATGATCAATCAAACATACTTATCTTCCTAACCCGGTCATCAACCATTGCGTCCATTTATGCTACAATAGCATACGTACGTAACCACCAAGCTTACATGGACGACTGTTAATACTAGCTATCACCATTTTTTAAACAATTTTTCATTTTAATAAGGAAAATGATATATGTTTTCTAACATATAAGTTAGATACCGTTACATCCATATACCACTTAAATCATTAAAACATTTAAATGATCAAACAACCCTTATTAAAAATAGTTTATATGTACAACCACCCTTAAACTATGCACTATTAACAACATATATCATTTCTCATTTTAATAATCAATAAGGAAATCCAAATTGTGGCTTTCGGGAAACGGTTCTTTCTCGGTAAAATTTTGAAAGGTTTGGTTGAAGAGAGATGCCTACCACAAAGTGTCATCCAAAAGAAAACATATAGAACTTCTCTAACAAATAATAAAAAGGATAAACAACTCAATGTTTTCTTTCTAGTTTCCAAAAAGGGAGATAGTTTATACATAAAAATGATTTACTATACACAATCATCATGATATTTAGAATTGATAATTCTTGATATGAATTAAAACATGATACGACCCGAACACGAAGTAGGCCAAAATGAAAATAAGTTGAGTCAGTAATTGATTGATACAAAATTTATGAGCAAGGTTCAAATCAACCCAATAAACATAAACTTGATCCATTTAACCTGGTTTATTATAATAACAATTATTACTAAAAAATTAAAAATAAAACAAAATATCTACATTGGATTTGAATTTTAGAGCCATATTATAGTATCAATATATCTTATATTCATATATTACCACCATGAGTCCATGACTAATCAACCGTCGAATCAAAATAAAAGAAAGAAATAAAATTTCAAATCAAAATCACAAACAAATCAAACTCTAAATTCTAAGATGAAAATAATGTAATAAACTATAAACTAATCTATACTAAAAGTATTTATAAAAATGTTTACCACTACAATTATACGAGAATATTTGAATATCTCAATCCAAAAAGTCAAACCGATCAAATATTGGGTTATCAAACTAAAACCAAACCAATAATAAAAAACAGAATACCGATTGACCGAAACTTGTTTTGATCGGGTTATTCATGTACAAATATTTTTAACAGGCCTATTGAAAGTTGACGATGTGTTAATCTTGTGAGAAAGTGGGTCAACTCGAAACACGTTCCGGATTCAACACTAAATAAACATAACACTCAAATAAAGCTAGTCAGAAATGAGTTAACACGACAATAACAGTGTTAACTCGAACCCAACCCGAATTCATAGCTCTATATATTGATATTTTTGTCTTTATAAACTTATTATCATTTTGTTCTATCTACAAACCCTCAATATTTAAGAGTATAATTGTTTAACTAAACACTTTTTATTACCGCTTATCTATACTATATTATAAAGCATTTAAGTCTTTTTCTTAAACTCTTAAATTTTGAGTGTTTTAAAATTACTAAATTATCCTAATATAAACTAAATTGAGTAACTATTAGATATAATTTATAAGATTCTTATATTCTATTTTAATAACTAAACTTTACATATTTAAGAAAATCAAAGTCAATACAATTTTTTTGAAAGTCAAAGCCAATAAAAATTAACTTAATTGTTAAAAAATATTTTCATAATTTTTTTTTTAATTATGGAGAACAAAAAAGTAAAGGAAATGAAAAAAATATAAACAAAATAGACATGTCACCAAACGAAAATTATTTGCTGCCACCGTATTACATGAATACCATACTCCCTACGGCTTGAAAACGTATATGTTAACGAATAGAAATTATTCGTTGCCGCCGCATTACGCGGGTATCGTGATAGTATAATATAATTGTTCTACTCAAATCACCTTTCTCCGATACGAGGGGGATCTTGCTTAAATGCGCCTGGAGCGCACTACGCTCCTTCATCCCCTCCTTCACTCGCTCGCAGCTTTCACTGACCTCACATCCATTTGCAGGCCTCTCTCTCTCTCTCTCTCTCTCTCTCTCTCTCTCTCTCTCTCTCTTATTATATATGTTTTCATTATATTCGCACACATTTATATTCATATTATAAACCTCTGTCTTTGATTATTAAAATTACCTGAACTCGCTACGAAGAAACAGCAATTGTAGATTCAACACAGATCAGCTTAGTCAAAACCCATATGTCGAATTTCCATATTTAGTCTTCAAGTGAACGCTTTGGAGCTCGTATTTATTGATTGGTTCCCTCACAATTGAAAATTATATACAAATTGTATATACATACATTGTATCAGATAGGAGTTTTCGTGATCTTAATGGATCCCCCCCTTATTAACGAGACTTCCTTCTCGACCGCGAATCCTTCTTCCTACAGTTTAACTGAGATTTGGCCCTTTTCGGCCATCAATGGCGGTGGCAATGAGGGTTTGGGTTTGAAAGTGGGCACCTTCATCAACGGGTTTGGGGAACCCGGGAATAACCGGGATGAGGAATCTTCGGTGACGGAGCAGAGTGGTGGTGGAAGGAAGCGGAGGGAGGCTAATTCGGAAGATGAATCTTCAAAGCTTGTGTCTACTAGTAGCGGCAATGATTTGGTAATCCACAATTTCTGTTTACCCTTTTGTGTTTTTGAACATGGAACTCGTGTTCTGGAACTGGAATTGAGGCTAATTTTTTTCTGTGTCAATTAAAAACAATGGAGGATTATGAACCTAATTGAATCAATCTCGAAACTTAGTGTTATACTGTTTATGAGTTTGCTGAATTGTATGTAAGTTTTCAGATGAATGTTCCATCCAATTTTGATCTTTCCATACTTTGTGCTCAGTGTTGAATTCATATAATCATATGGTCTTACTTTGAAATCTATTGAGTCTATGTTTCTGTGTTCTCTTTTGCTGATCCACAATTTTAGATCCAGATGAGTTATTTTAGATCACAAACTTATGACTATTGTTATTCAAATAAAACATTTTGTTGAAAGTTGTTTATTTTTATATGTGGGCAGAGCAACTTAAATGGGAAAAGAATGAAGACATCGGGATCTAACGAAGAATTGGTTGGTTTAAAAGTTGATGGAGAAGGGAGTTTGGGATCAGATAGTAGACCTGCGGGCAAGCAAAGCAGTAAAACTTCTGAACCACCCAAAGACTACATCCATGTTAGAGCAAGAAGGGGTCAAGCTACTGACAGCCATAGTCTAGCCGAGCGAGTAACTATCTTCATAGATTAATGATTCCACATTTCTTTTATTTTTTATATATTTCATTGACTTCTAAATTATCCTGATGATATAAAGTTACAAACCCGTTTTTTTTTCCAGGCTAGGAGAGAAAAGATTAGTGAAAGGATGAAAATTCTTCAAGATTTGGTCCCGGGGTGTAACAAGGTGCACTTCCTTGTCGTGTTTGGGTTTGTATATGATATATTATCATGTACAAACAGAATTTGTGTTTCAAAAGTTGAGTTGAAAGCTAACTCTTATGAAAAAGAAGGGTTGGTCAGTTTTGAGTTTGGATGTGCATTATGTAAAGTGATTGCTATGATGTTTAAGAACCAGAATAAGATGATTAGCTGCAACTAAATGTTAATATTTGATTAAAGGTGGGAAAAGTTAGGTATTTTTTATGTTTACCATATAAATTGAGTTTATTTGCTTCTCACATATCTGCTTTTTTTACCTTTAACATGTCAGGAGATCAAAATATGTTTTGGTGTGTGATTGTTGATCTCTTTTGCATGGTTATATTAATAAAGGTGATTGATTTTGATGGTATGGAATAGGTTATCGGAAAGGCACTTGTACTTGATGAAATAATCAACTACATCCAATCACTACAACATCAAGTCGAGGTACTTTTTTCAACATATTTTATTACAATTTTGCAATTATATCGTATCTAATTTCTGAAAATTTTGACCCTGTTTTTTTAATGTATTTGATGTTGTAGTTCTTGTCAATGAAGCTTGAAGCTGTAAATACAAGGATGAACTCTCCCATTGAAGGCTTTCCTACAAAAGAAGTAAGTTTTGCAACACCTTTATCACGTTTGATGATTATTCAAGTTTCCTACTTTGATGTATTTTATTGGCATGCATGTCTATTCATTGTGGTTTACGTGTTATATTTCGCCTGCTGGAAAGCTTACATAATCTGTACTCTTTCTGCCCCACAATTGGGCTTTTATCATAGTTACGTGTATCCTTAATATATGTAAATTCTAAATGGTGGAATTTATTAACCAATAGATATTAAATGCAAGAAGCAAAGTTCATTGTGTGGTTCACATTTGCCTACATCCGTGATTGTTTGCTAGAATTCTTGTTATATCATGTGACATCTTAAGCGTCATTTGGTAACACTTTGTTTTCCATTTCAATTTTTGTATAATAAAAAACGGTTTACAGTCCAAAGGGGACTCCATATCCAACATAAATTATTTGCGATCCGCATCTTAAAAGCGAATACGACACAATCATATCCTCTAGCTCCAGGACGATATCCTCATGATCTCTATTCTCTACAGAATCGTTTGTAACCATTTGTATTGTATGCAACAAATCTACAAATGAGTTTGATAAACTGATATCACTTTTGGACCACAAACTTTTGTCATCCACAAGCTTAATCTTATTGTATGGAGTTTGGACCACCCTGCACGACATTTTGAATCTTTTCTGTGGTTCTTGTTTTCACTTGCTTGGATTCTTGTTTTACCATCTGATTCCTTAATGACTCCATCTTTTGACTTTTGAGTGTCAAAGGAGCTATCTTTTTTTACCTTCAAAATTGAAGGTTTTTTTTTGGGTAGAAAACTTGATGTACCACATTTAGCTACGCATGAAATCAACACTGTCTAAACATTTTGTAGATAGCAGAATGAAATAAAACTAATGTCATAGGTTTGACTTCTTTTTAAGATGAAACATAGATGCTTATTTTAGGTTTGTCATTTGTGAATAGTTTAATCTTCGTGTTGCAGCTTGGCCCACCACCATTTGATGCAGCTGGACTTCTGTTTGGGTCACATGTGGCACGGGAATATGGTCAAGAATCGCAACAAGAGTGGCTTCATATGCAGTTAGGAAGTAGCTTCGAGAGAGCGACATAAAGTCAACTCGGAAGCATGTTGTTAGTCAACCAGAAACCAGGAAATCCTACACTAAATGCAAACTTTCTGAGGTATGTAAGAATTAAGATAAGAAAGATATGATATGTGAACTTAATATCAGATTACTATTGATATTTTAAGCTCTATACTATATTTGTAAAAATTTGCACTTCTGAACAACCCTGATAGACTAAAGACTACTTGGTTTGTGAGGGTTGGGGAGACTCGTGATCTTACATGTTCTTTTGTTTTTCTTTTTGCAATTCGTGAAGTGACCGACTGTTTCCAGGAAATGTGCTAAGTAGCTAACTGATGTTTATTCTTCATGTTCCATCTACTTGTGTATTCACTATTTTATTTACGCTGGAACACAGTATCGCTGCCTGCTGGGGATCAACTACATGCCGAAATCAAGGCCGCAAGTCAAACTCGAGCTCAACTAGCCTTCATGATGTAGGCTCGGGCTTGGCTCGAGAAGGATTTAAGACCTGCCCGAGCTCGACTCGAAAAGCTCGAATATTTATTTAAAAATAATTTTTTAATAACAAAACTTATTCCAAATATATGTAAAAAGTATATTAAATAAGAAAAATCATTTAAATGAGTATGAAAATATTAACAAAATAAATCTATTTGAACGAATTTCTTTTTTACACCTTCCTCAAAATAAATCTGAGCCCCTGTTTTTCCAAAGCAACCTCCTGTGAAGTTAAGACCCCTAATTGAGTTTGTCTCACAAGCCACAACGAATTGTCCATGTTCATATGTAAAATCCCACTAATCTTCCTGTTGCCTTTTATTCCATATTTGAACTGAACGACTTCTTTCAAGGTTGACTGTGCGAGGCTTTCCTCACTAATCATGAGCTTCTTGTGTTTCTCTTTGAGCAAAATAACTATATCTCTACTACTTTATACACCAATTAAACCATTTTTTAAGACTAAATTTTAAGTTAAGTAATACAACCTTTAGTGCATATTTTACAATACCTTAGAGTAATACAATTTTAAACTAAATTCGAGTTGAATTCAATATGTAATTGATCACACAAATAAGTTTCAAAATGTTTAAACTAAAAGTTAGTAAAGGTCAAAATCTTAATTACTAAGAAAATTTAATATGATATATACACACACACACGTAGTATTAGGGAATGGTTCGTTTCAGAACTGTTCTTATTGCGAGAATCGCGAGAACCTATTTTAGTCTTTTGATCAAAATAAATCAATGGCTAATAATGGGGGAGGGTTCATTAACGATACATTAATAGGGGTATTTTAATAAAATCAAGCCTTATTAAATAATGACTTATTTGTCCGGATACAATTCACGGTTAAGTATATGTTTTAAAGAATGACTTATTAAATATATGTTTTAAATTACAATTGTTTTTTACCCGTGTTTAATATTCTTATACGTAAGTGTTTTCTAACTACATTCTAAACTAAAAAATTTACTAAATTGTATATGATAAATATATTTTTAAAGTATTAAGATAATAGGCTCAATTGTAAAAAAATTAATATTTTAAAAAATTTATCATATA
The DNA here is from genome assembly GCA_032274825.1 of Drosophyllum lusitanicum. NCBI lineage: Eukaryota > Viridiplantae > Streptophyta > Magnoliopsida > Caryophyllales > Drosophyllaceae > Drosophyllum > Drosophyllum lusitanicum. Next base: position 4,950 of record JAUEJL010076590.1, on the reverse strand, counting down.
ATCAAAAAATTGATTAGAATTATATATATATATATATTAATTTTTCAAAGTTTTTGTTTTTGTTTTTATATTATCAAGTTTACGTAAGAAATTAAGGTTAAAATGACATTTTAACTATTTAGTAAACTAAATTGACTAAGAAACCAAATTTAATTATATAAGCAAAAAAACATGATGTCAAATTTTCAATCTTACGAGATAAATTAATTTAAAATTTATATAAAATCTATATGTTATCAATAATTAATCACGCTTTTTCTCCCTTTAAGTTAATTTAAAAAATGACATTGAATTATAAAAAAGAACATGTTATGCCCCCACTGCATCGCGCGAGTAAAATACTAGTATTATATAAAGCTCGATAAGAGCTGGAGGTGGGACTTTATAAGGTGGAGTTTGAACTTGATAAAAGCTCAACTCATTTGCATTCGTAGTCAAAATGAGTATATTTAGTAGCCTACACAAGTTGCATGGTTTAACTGAACGATGAATGTACTGCAACGGCAGTTTAATAAAACGAGTATAATTGTAAGAAGTAGAAATATTTATTTACATGTTCTTTCTTTAGAGAAATAAGGCGAGTTGAGTAGAAATTATGATCCCTATCAATTTTACTACAATTGATTGTTGAAACGTTGGGATGCCCTTTTTCCAATCAGGCAATATTCTTGATGAAATGGTTTCACATCATCTGGATTATTCATGTGTGGAGTGGATACTATGATTACTTAGATTCAGTTGTAGTATACTTCATCCATTAACAACAAACACCCCTTCACTTTGAGCTTCATATATGCAATTGGAGCAAATGTACATTTCTGTTGGTGAAGTTTTCTTGGTAAGTGGTGCATCCAAACTTATCAGGCTATACCTCTTAATCAGTTATAAAGGTTAGTGTGTACATATCAGCTAAGTATTTATCTCTACTTGGATCACGATATTGAATGTTGTTGATCATAATGCCCTAACATTACTTGTTCGATCTGCATTGTTTATCAATGATGAACTTTTCGTCTTCTCAGTAGAGGAATATCAAATTATGATAATTCTTATGTTATCTGGCCTGTATCGCTAAACTTACACTAGAAATCAAGCATACACAAATAACTGAAATGTTGTTGTTTTTTTTAATTTTATAATAACTAAGAAGTTACATATAATGGAAACACTGAAGCTGAAACTAAACTGAAACGCTGGTCTACGCTTAGGGTGGAATCTCTCTTTGTGTTATGGGCTAACTCATTGCTTCCCTTTCGGCGAAATTATAGCTTATGTACATAAAATCCGAAAAGAACATAAAGAGAAATTACATTCTCGTTAGAGATTAATGTTGGTAGTTAGCATACAATTATTTTTGGAGAAATTTAGGTATCTGTTGTGTTTATGTCCTCGGAGTGACGTAGCTTTCTTAGATGTTGAGCTATCTCTGTTAAAAGTTCTGCTCCTTTTTCGCCCTTTTGGAGTGTCATTGCAGTATGCTTCAAGAATCCACTATCTGCTTCTAAGGCCCTCAACCTCCCCTTCATTAGGGACACCTCTCTTTTAAGGACTGCCCTATTTTCTTGAGCTAAAACTGCAAATCCACAATTAAACAATATTCATATTCATGTGTTAAGTAATTACAATACATGAAATGTAAATAAGAAAGTAATAAAAAACAATAGAACTTAATTAGTACCTCTATCTTTATCTTTATCTTCATCATCCCATTCATCTTCCAATGAAGATAACTCGATGTGGTTTTCAAGATTCTTCAACATACCATAAAGCTGATATTTTTCAGTTTCAAAATCTAACAATGGTTCTTCATAGGTGTCCCTTTCATTTTCTACTGATCTTCCAGAGTGGCTCTCGCCATCTTCCTCGTGATCCTTTGACTCATCAAAATCCTTTCCCAACGGGCTCACAAGCTCGTTTCCAAACTGGTTTACGGGCTCGTCATAATCCTTTCCAAAAGGGGTCACAGGCTCAGATTTCTCACCAAAAGATGACAAAGATTGAGATCTCCACTCTTGATAATATTCATCAGCATCAGCTTCGCATTCATCGCTACCTACTTTCCTAATGTCTCCATATTTCTCTCTGTAGCTCTCAAGTTCTGATTCCATAACCCTAACATGTTCATCTTTCTTAGCCAACAAATCTTGAAGTATTTGGATAGCTTCTTGATCATACTCAGCTTGTTCTTCCATCATTCTCTGATATTGTAATGCCTCCATTTGAACAGATGCCTTCTCAGCTTGTAACCGTGTGATCATTGCCATTGCATTGTTAGCAGCAACAGCAGCTGCACTCCTCTCTTCATCAAGTTCCATAGACAATGTTAAAAGAGTCTTTCGGTCCAAACGGGCTTGTTTCTTTAACTGTTGAAGACTCGAATCACCGTCTCCTGGAGCTTCATCGTTTGTTTCTGACAACAGATCCGATTTTTCTAATGACGCCTTTTTAGGGGTTTTGTTAGCAAATCTTGGACTAACTGCTGTTGTATCTGTGAGTGGGATCCCAAAGAATTTATTGCTTTTTAGTAGATTTGGGGTTTTGCATGATTCTTCATTGTCCTCTGAATCTGGTAGCAATGTCATTGTTCCAGACTTCATTTCTTCTCTAACTTCTACACAAATATCCATTACAAAATTACATTACTATTGAAAATCTAGTAGGAAGGTGCATGTGTTAGATCGATCTTATCTCTTGGAAGAAAATGCAAGCTAAAATTGAAAGAATTAAATTAGTTGAAAGTTGTAAAATGTTTATTTTTAGTTCATTAACACTTTTAATCATTTTTATTTAAGGACTTTGATTGCTATTGTAACAATATTGTTTTTCTTAAATAAACCAAACCCATTAATGATATATAAAAAGTTTTTAAAAATTTACAAATAAGAAAATGTTTGCAAGTCCACTTGACCTGACTTGCATGTTTTGACATGTAAAAAAGTACGAGATGTTTTGATCTAAACAAGTTTTGATTCATTATTCGATATGTCCTGCTTGCCATCTTGCCACGTGTACCAAAAGGCGTAAGAAACATGATTTGTAAGTAAGTATAGCTCACTTTTAGCATCCGTGCTCAACCCGAAGTCGTACTCTGGCATATCTGGTTCAGTATCAGAGATAAATTTTAGTTCTGTATACCGTGAATCCTCTGTTTTCCATGCTGGTGTGAAACACGTGAGTGCTCTTGGAGAAGAAGTCGCTCTAGGTGAAGAATTTGTTGCAATTACAGATGCACGAACATTTGAAAAGCTTCTAGTATAACCTTTAGAAGAAGCTCGTGTTTTCAAAGGCTCACCACAACACGAACACCTTTTCACATCAAACATGTTTTCATCTGACTTGTTATTACTATCTTCGTTAATCGTTTTGACTGGCTTTAAAACAATCTTCCTGTTATCTTCTGTAAATCCGTCGTGGTCCTTTTGTCGACTTCCTAAAAGGGATTTATTAGTGTCGGTATCTGATTCTTTTTCGGTTGCAAATGAAAGAAGACAACCCTCACACATGTTTTGAATATCAGAAAGTTTTCTATGGACATGACAATAAGCCAAGGAAGATATATCTTTTTTGTGACATTCACATATGGATTCGTTGTAATATGTATTCGGGTCTTTTCCCACAAGCGCATGGTCAACTCGTGTGCAAAGCACGCATGGCGGTTCCAACTCGAAGATTTTTGCAAATGTACTCGAAATAAATGCAAGAAATCCATCAATGTAAAGAGATGCGATTAAAATCCATTCTAGAACTGCCCATAACAAGAAATGTGGGAATCCCCCCATCTCTTCCAGAACGAACTTCTTGAAAGATCTTTTTGATGATGCCATTTATTAGTGTCCAAATAAGTCAAGAGATGAAAGAGAAATTGATTTGGAGAATATGGGTAATGGTCGTTGATTGACAGAGAAAGAGATCAAATGATCAAAAACAAAGAGAGATCATGACCTATGTTTTACAAAGTACGTACGTACTTAGATCATGATCTACCTCCTTCTCTCTCTAGAACTGTTTAGAGAGAGAAAGATAGAGATAGGTTTGTAGAAAACAAAACAAGGTTTCAATTAAAAAATTCTTGGATAATTTGGTAGCTAGAATTGTAGACATGTTTTGCTTCCAAAAATAGAAGAGGTTTATTAGGGACCAATTTCCCCTCAATTAACGTTTAATCATGCAATATTCGATCAACCATAGAGGATATAATGGTGAGACACGTATGATCGAGTCAAATATATTAATACTTTATCTAAAGTGTATTTTTTATTATAGAAGAATGATAACCACCCTAAAGATTGTATGTGGATAAGAGTAAAAATTGTATGATTTTATTATTTAAAAATGGTAACATACTTCATTTTTGACAAAGAAATAAACATAATACACATGTTTCCATTTTCAAAATAATCATATAGTCATTTTCAAAAGAACAATGTTACTATAAAATAACAAGTTGTCTTCTTTCTTGTTAACTTTTACTGAAAGGTTCCTTGTGTGCAACAGAAAGGTGGTTTTGGACCTTTTGGTAGTACTGGTGTCAACAACGATGTGGTCACCTATGGTTGTGGTGATCATCGGTGGCGGCAACCATGTTAATTAAAGATATAAAAGCAATGTAAAAATGTAACACCGGCTTCGCAAGATGACAAAATTAGCAAAAATTTGCGTTTTTCATACACGTGAACTTAATCACGATTAAATATCATTGAGTTAAGGAGCGGAACTTTAAACCAAAAAGGTTTACATCAAATATTCACATTCAAAACTCTGATTCATATGTTTGGTGTTACTCTAACATATCGACCGACCACAATATCTTACATATATGCATAGCACAAAAGTGTTCCATCCCAGAGGTGCAAATACATGCATAAGCAACCCGGCTCACCAGGCCTTCTAATCTTTATCTGTAAAAAAGTTCAACGTGGCACCATTAGCTATACACATAGCTAGTGAGTA
>JAUEJL010076579.1:0-15839 GCA_032274825.1 Drosophyllum lusitanicum | reverse complement strand
TTTTAAAAGCTAAAGTTTGTATTCAACCCCCCCTTCTACAAACATTTGTTGTTGTGTACTCAATCTGGGACTAACAGGTGAGATAGCTATATATATATATATATATCTTGTACAACAGAGGTGCATAGCTATGTAGGTGGTATAGCTTTACACCAGAACGGTGATAGGGTGTACAGCCACGCAGGTGGCGTAGCTGTATACCAGAACGGTGTTAGGGGATATGACTACGCAGGTGATGTAGTTATACCTCAAGTTAGTAACAGTATATGCAGGTTTGCAGGTGTTGCAGCTTGGATGCGAGATATCTCGGGGGAAATGTTACTCGTTGTTTATTATTTATGTTCGGTTAGTATGCTCACTAAGCGTTAACTTATGTTTCGGTGTTGCATGTTGCAAGTGACTCTGGTTCAGCAAGGGTAAAGCCCAAGCTCCGTGACTGGTTGGATAGCTCCGGATGTTGAAAAGAAAACAATTAATACAACTTTTGCATTTGTTAGCACGTATGTAATTATAAACCAGCTTTTTGTAAACTCTGATAAACTTTTTAGTGCTAAACAAATAAAAGTATGTAATTAGTTTAAACTGAAAAAATTGTGTTATAGCAACATTCTATAAAAATAAAACAAAAATAAAGGAATTGGTATAATTTTGAAAATACAAATATATATATAATTAATATTATATTTTTTAAACGTGTATTTCATGCCCTCCTTACCACTGTTTGATCCCAAAATAAAGCTTATATGAGATTAAGATTTGGTTTTCAAAAACTGTGTCTAAATTACTTTTCAAACCTATATAGCTTTTTTGTTATATGTCGTTATATTATTTATAGTTAAGTTATATTTTACATATTCAAATTATTTTACTAAATACAATTATAATCACTAACAATTATCAGAAAATATGAACAGTGTCATTTTATCCTTTTGCATGTATATATATATATATATATATATATAGAAAAGATCATTGAAAATAAAATAAATATAGGATTTAGTTCATCAAAATGTATTCAATTTGTCATGTTTTGCTATTGTATATATCAGACTTAAAAATTTTCTATTGTGTGTATCAAATTTTTAATTTGTCGCTATTGTGTGTATTAAACTTTATATTGTAAGTACAAAACTTGTAAAAATTTTACATTTTTATGTAACCAAAATACACACAGTAGCGACAAATTAAAAGTTTGATACACACAATAAAAAATTTTAAAATTCAATATACGTAATAGCAAAACGTGACAACTTGAATAGATTTTAGTAAACTAAACCCATAAATATAAGTTATCATGAGTGGTAAGATACTTATTTTATAACCATTGGTACGCATGTTTGAATCTTATACCACTTTCCCCCGTACTTTTAGCACCTCCATTTTTTCTGTTAAAAGGCAACGAATTTTTCTTCTCTCTTTTATACCTTTTTTAGTATTATTTTAGTATTTCTTTTTTTTTTTTTTTGCTTTTTAAATGATTACTATGTATTATTTTTCTTATTTTGATATATACTTCTAATAACATTACTATTATTGATTTATTATGATAAATGTGATCTTATATAGCAACTTTTTTTATATCATTACTATTACTACTACTACTGAAGATGTAGCTCGATAAGATTTTATAAAAGCTAAAAAGCATATATTTTATCCCAATCATTAAGAATGCAGCATTTAAAACTATAAAATCTTTTTTAAAACATTTTTTCCGTTTTTTTAATATACTAATACTACTATTACTTTCAAAGATAAAGCACTATAAGATTATATGAAAAGAAAAAAATTCAAACATTTTGTTTGGATAATCATGGTTTTAGTGTTTCTATTTAAAAAAAAAGACTTTAGCCTAATAGACTAATGGTTATTAACTAACATTAGTGACAAAATCTAATGTTAAAATCATAAGGATTTTAGATTATTATATTAGAACAAGTTACACACTTTTAATAAAAAATCTAAAGTAAATAATACAGATTAAAACAACTTAAATAGTAATTTTATCCTGTCATAAAACACGAGCAATAAAACCTAATTATTTTATAAATAAAAACATGCATGCTAGGGTTCCATTTCAATTTCACGACTCATAACTTACGAGTTTCTCTTTTCTTCTCCAAAATATTTTTATTTCTATTTTGTAATTTTGTTATATATTAATTTATTAAAATCAAAATAAAAAAGAAAGTCTTTGGAGGTAAAAACTAAAAATTGTAAAGTAAGTACCGCCATTTTTTATTGTACTTAGTTATTAATTTATTATATATAATTTCAAATTAATAATATATTTAAGTTAAATGTTTTTTGGGTTTTTTTATTATTATTATAAAAAATCGTGTTAAACAGGTTATCTTCGGGTTATCGTGTTCGTGTCGACCAGTTTCGTGTCATTTTCGGATCGACCCATTTCTGACCCAATTCAGTTTCGAGTCGTGTTCGTGTCGACGTAAATCGTGTTCGGTTCGGGTTGGGTTTCGGGTCGTGTCAGGATTTGCCAGCCCTAACTTGTGTAATAACACTTTTACAAAATAAAATACAACCTAAAGGGTTTAAAAATTGGAGGAGTGGTTGAATTTTGCTGAAATGATGATGACTTTCTTTAACTTTTATGTGGTGGTGGGAGAACTTTTCAACACATTTTTAGTGTGGCACATTAATAAAAGCCTCAAAAGTCTTTCATTTAGGTGGTATTCTAGCATGCACAAAATAATGACTAATCTTATTTTATATTTAAAAAATGTTATATTCTTCATATTTTATCCTTCTACTCACCACACGATGATATGTGATGTTCACTAATTCTTTTTTCTCACATTCTTCATTAATTTTGATAGTTGTGTTGATCTTATGAGTAAAATGATAAGTAAGATGAAATAGTAGAAGGATATATCACCTCTCTTTATATTTATTTTCCTAATAACTGACTATTTTTAATTATATTTTATTATCTTAATCTTTTAATTTAAGTAATATAATGTTACTAATACTTATCATATAAAACTAATTAGAGAGAAACCATTAAATGGAGACAATTATATGTTATATCTCATCTTAGTAACTAACTAACCTTTTATAATAATAACTAATTAAAGAAATCAAGTGAATTTAAATTAAATTACGAAAACAAAAATCAAATGAAAAAATTTCTATGAAAAATAAAATTTTAAATATTCATAATATAGTAAAATGTTGATTTTATCTATTATGAATTCGTCTAACTAGACCTCTTGAATATGGATAAGTTGTAACTCAAATTTATAAATATTTATGTAGTTATTTTTTACACATTTTAATTTTTAAGATATTTTAAGTCTCCATTAACTTTTATCAGTCTCTGTTATCCAATGTATTGTAAACAATACGGAAAATGTTATTTACTTCATACTAATTCTTTTTATTGTATTCTTATTCTTATTTTTATATTTAATAAAAGATGATATTTTTAATTCACTAATTCTTTTTTTTATAAATTTTGATGGTTATTATGATCTAGTTAATTTTGACGGCTATATATGTATTCAAATTTCAAATTGAATACATCAAGTGGTATGTTTTCAGAGTTCACTAAAATGTAAGTTTGAAAGTTGTACACATGCAATAGCTTTATAAGTAATTGTGTCAATGGTCATTTAACTACTAGATTGCCGCTTTAGTCCTTTCAAAATTAAAATTGTATGATTGGTACTTATAAATCCATTTTGGTACGACAATGGTCCTTTCTGCCACTTTAGTTATTTCTTTGGTCCTTTCAAAGTTAAAGTGGGGAATGCCGGTCTTATTCCTTAAGAAGAAAGAGGGTACCATGCGAATGTGTTGTATTGACCTATTGTTCATATCTTTCAAATATAATATCGAGTTGCTCACTGTGCTCTATAGCTCACCCGTTGTTGTATTTCAATTTTTAGGTGTTGGTGTTGCACAAAGCTTGTACCGGACAAGTGATAAATGAATTTTAATTAAGCATTATTTGTAATAAACGGTTGTAATCCGTAAACCTTCGGATGTTTTAAAATGATGTTGTGTTGAATTTCAAATCCTTTAAAGTTTCTTTTAATGTTTCCGCTATTTTAACATTCAAATTTTATTTAAAACTTTTTTTAGGCGTTACAATATGTTCATTGTGACTCTTAATGTTGTAAAGTTTTTGATTCGTCAAGCTTACTCCGCATGAAATGTTTTTGTAACACCCTAAATTTAAAACCAATTTTTACAAAATAACTAACATCATTCACTAGGCCACAACCAAAAACAATAGTAAGCAAACCACAACGGAAGTCTAAGAAACATAGTCAACAAATTTCAAACTTAATTTAATAAAAAACTTCTATGTCGAATTGTCAACCGCACGCTGAAACCTTCTCCTAAAACATTACGAGTTGTTCCTGCAAAAAAAAAGGTACAGTAACAACTGTAATCAATGTTTAGTGAGTTTTACTACACTTGCACATAGTATTTGGCATGTGCAAACATCTGTTATGCTAAAAACTAAGGCCAACAATTTATGGGTCGACCCGAACCCGAAACGAGTCAAAAGTGGATTGACACGAAATTGACACGAAAATAAATGTGTTGGGTTAAGGTCAACCCGACAACCCGAAAGTAACTCGTATGACCTGTTTAAGGGTAAAACTATAATATTAAAAAAAATTCTTTAATACTTAGAATTTAAATTTTGAAAAGAAGAATGTAAATTCAAATATGGGTGTGAAATCTTAAGACAATAAAATCCGCCAAACAAAAGTACAAAACTATTAAACCTTAAAAACTTAAAATAAACAATAAAAAATTTATAGTTAGAATAATAGTATGTCATTTAGTACTTGTTATTTTGACTATATTGATTTTGATAATTTTACATTTGGTTACTTGATAGGTGGTACTTTAGTATTTTAAATTCGATTCGTAATTCTATTTAATGATGAATTTCAATTGTCCAATGACATTATTTATTCGTACTTAATAGAACAGTAGTACATCATAGTTATTATTATTATATTTATTTATATAAGTTGAATAAAAAAGTAAAATCAAAATTCGAATCAAACAGAAACAAATACCAAATTTAAAGTTCGAATACAATCGAAACGAACATTGAATATTAAAGGTGAAATATAAACGAAAATCATTTTCGAAATTTTTACCAAATGTTGGAAAACAAACATGAAATTTGAAAGATTGATAAAGAAAATCGTAGTTGAAATGGAAAACCGTATTCGAAAACCGAAAAAATACCCGTCGACCACATTTGCCTAAATGGGTCGACCCGAAGGTCGACACGAACCCGACACGAAAAAAAGTGACACGACCCGAACCTGACACGAAAATAAATGGGTTGACATGAAACTGAGCCGAACACGACCTGATGAACATTGAGAGAGTTGAAAGTAGAGAGAGAAAATCTTATTTTCATATCCAAGTGAGCAGACTACTACAAATATATATACAGAAGAATAGAAGGAACTAGCTTGTTGACTAAGTTAACTGACTAACCGACTAACTAAAGTTTGTTACATATTTCCACATTGAATATAAGTCTTGTGATGTGAGTAAACTCTCGATGGCAGTTCCTTTATTGCTTTATGAATTGAGTTGACTATGTGTTGACTGTCTTTATTTATGTCATTACTCCCCCCACAAGTTGGCAATGTGAAAGGATCACATATGCTCAACTTGGATAAGCAGTTCTCATGTAATGCTTTGTTGAGTCCCTTGGTAAATATGTCTGCTGTTTGAGTTTTGGAGGATGTGAACACTGGTTTAATGAAACCATCCTTGATTTTATCCCTTACAAAGTGACAATCCATTTCAATGTGTTTGGTTCTTGCATGTTGAATTGGGTTGGATGCCAGTGCAATTGTAGAGGCATTGTCACATAGAACAAGAAGTGGTGTAGGTAAATTTAGCTTAAAGTCTTTTAGAAGACAGATAAGCCATGTGAGTTCACAAGTACAATCTGCTAAATCCCTGTATTCAGCCTCCGTAGATGATCTGGAGACTACTGTTTGTTTCTTAGAGATCCAGGAAATGGGACATGAACCAAGGAAGATGCAGTAACCAGTTACAGATCTTCTGGATTGAGGACAATTTGCCCAGTCACTGTCACAGTAAACAGAAAGATGAAGTTCATTTTTAGTAGGTATAAAGAGACCTTGTGCTGGACTTAGTTTGATGTATCTTAGGACTCTTTGTAATGCTTGCATGTGTGGAACTCTTGGATTTTGTGAGAATTGACTAAGCACTTGAGCAGAAAATGTCAAATCTGGTCTTGTGATAGTAAGGTAAAGCAATTTACCTACTAATGCTCTGTATAGAGATGGGTCATCAAGAAGGTCACCTTCATCTTTGTGTAATGAATGATTGGGTTCTAAGGGAGTTTTAGCTGGTTTGGAATCAAGTAGATTCGCATGTTTTAATAATTCCAAAGCATACTTACGTTGAGACATTGCTAAGCCAGCTTGATTCCTTAAGAATTCAATCCCAAGGTAATAATGCAGAGAACCCAAGTCTTTGATGCTAAAAGCTTGATCAAGTTGTTGTTTAACCCTTTTTAGCATATCAGAGCTATTACCAGTGATGAGAATGTCATCTACATAAATGAGAAGTGCCATAAAGACATTTTTTTTCTGGAATGTGAGGAGTGATGTATCTGCATAGCTCTGTTTAAAACCCATCTGCTGTAGAAAAGTTGTAAGCTTATTAAACCAATTTCTGTTTGCTTGCTTTAAGCCATAAAGAGATCTTTTGAGTTTGCAGACAGTATCTGTGGGTAATGACTTGTTGTAGCCTTGGGGAAGAACCATGTAAACTTCTTCATCTAAATCCCCATGAAGAAAAGCATTGTTTACATCAAGTTGCTCAACGAACCAGTGATTATAGAATGGTATTGTGAGAAAGGTTCTGACAGCTACCATCTTGGCAACTGGGGCAAAAGTTTCACAGCAGTCTATGGCTTCTTTTTGTGTAAAACCTTTTGCCACAAGTCTGGCTTTGTATCTCTCTATTGAACCATCAGCTTTGTACTTGATTCTATACACCCATTTACAACCTATGGGTTGTTTGCCTGCAGGTAAAGTTGTTAGTTCCCAAGTATTGTTAGACTCTAAGGCTTGTATTTCCTTTTCCATTGCCTCAATCCATTTGAAATCTTTGGATGCTTGTTTATAATTATGTGGTTCTACGTGAGTGTTGAGAGAATTGATGAGGTGTTTGGTAGATGAGGAATGAATGTTGAAATGATTTATGAAATGAGAATGATGGTTTTTGTTTAGATTCGTTTGAGTGGTAGAATGAGAGATATTGTGATGATAGTCTTTGAACTTTGTGGGTATGCTTTTGGGTCTTGTGGATGTTCTGGTAGTTGTGTTTTGTGGTATGGTGCTGGAAGAATTTAAAGGCTGTTGATTTGAAATATGTTCAGTAGGTGATGGGCAATCAGAGTTAGAAGATATTGGAGAGGAGAGATCAGAATTTAAATTTGGTGGACCAGGATTGTGTGAGGGAGAATTTAATTTTGAAGGTGAGTTAGTGGAGGATGAATTAGAATCAGATTTTGAAGCAGAAGATTTAGATGTTGAAAAAGTGGAAGATTTTTGAAGACATGAGTTGTCAATTGATTGATCAGATGTAGCAGAAGTATGTGGGTTAGGTGTAGTGGGTAATTGTGAATGTGAAGAGTTATCTATAGGTGAATTAGGTGAAGTAGTGGGTAAAGATGAGTTGTCAATGGGTGAGGGTATCGATGTAGACATGGAGAATTGAGGAAGAATAGTTGTTGGTGGGGTAAGGACAAAGTTATGTTGCTGGGTATTAGTGGTTGGACATTGAAATGTCATTTCACTGTTGAGTGGTGAGATTTGTTTAAAAGGAAAGACATGTTCATTGAAGAGTACATGTCTAGTGACAAGTGTTTTCTTTTTGTCAATATCATACAAAAGATAACCTTTTTGATTTTGTGGGTATCCAAGGAGGATTGTTTGGATCGATCTTGGAGCAAGTTTGTCCAATGAGTGATGATGAGCAAAAGCTTGGCACCCAATAGTTCTTAAGTATGATATATCAGGTACTTTTTGGAATAAAATTTCATATGGACTTTTGTCATTGAGAGCTCGTGAAGGTAATCTGTTTATGATGTGAGTTGCTGCTAAAAGTGAGTATCCCCAAAAATGAGATGGAAAGTGAGCTTGAAATTGAATTGCCCTTGTGAGTTCAAGTAGGTGTTTGTGTTTTCTTTCAACTCTACCATTTTGTTGAGGAGTGTAAGGGCATGTTGTTTGATGAGTGATGCCATAGGTTTGGATGAAATCAGTCATATGGGAATTTAAAAATTCCAAGCCATTATCACTGCGTATTGTTTTAATGTTGGTGTGAAAATGGTTTTTGACATATGCATGGAATATTTTGAAGGTTGTGAAGACATGGTGTTTACTTGGTAATAAGTATACCCATGTAGTTCTTGAGAAATCATCAACCAAGGTGAGAAAATATTTGCATTTGTTAAGTGTAGGATGCTTATATGGACCCCATAGATCCATATGAATGAGATCAAACGCATTGTGAGCATGTGAAGTGCTTAATTGAAATGGAAGAGCATGTTGTCTAGACATGGAACAAATTTGGCATTTATCTAAAGTAGTACAAGATATAACAGAAGTAAGTGCTTTTATTTTCTTGAGAGTATGAAAAGAAGAATGTCCAAATCTAAGATGCCATATATGTGAATTGTTGAAATGCGACAAAATGGTTGATGGAGTTTTGACTTTGTTTGAAGATGGAAGTGTGGTTTCCGGGTAGAAGATGTAAAGTCCATCATTGAGTTTGCCAAGGGCAATCTTCTTGTTGTTGCCCTGAAAAGTGCACAAAGAATTGGTGAACAATATAGAACATTGTGCAGATTTGGTGAGTTTACTTATACTGAAATGAGGTTGTAATTGAAGTTGGGAATATAGAAAACATTGTGAATGGTGAAACAATTGTTGAATGTGATGGAACCAGTTACTTTGACAGTAACATTTTGTCCATTTGGAAGAGAAACAAGAATAGGAATATGGCAGTTTTTGAGATTATGCATGTAAGCTAGTGATGTGGATATGTGGTCAGTAGCCCCACTATCAATAATCCAAGCATCTTTTAGATTAGAAATACATGAGGATATGAAAGAGTGTATACCAGCCTTGGAATCATGGTTGACTTGGTTGTGTTGCATCATCAGCATGACTTGGTTTAGTTGATTTTGCAGTAAATCAATTTTTGCAAATACAGCAGCTTCATTGTTGTTGTGACACTCAATTGGTGAGGTTGGAATCTCTTCTGTTCCAAGAATCATGTTCACAGCAGCTTTGTTTTTGATGTCATTATTCTTGGGCTGTACTTTGCCATGTAGTGGATGTCCTTTAGGATATCCTACAATTTTGTAACATTCATCTTTTGCGTGGCCTTCCTTTTTGCAGTAATTACAGAAGGTTCCCTTTTTAAAATTGCTTTTCTTTCCAACAATAGATCCAGATGAGGAAATCCTATTATTAAATTGCCTAGTACTATTTGATGAGAGTGACATGACTGTAGGATTGTTTGGTTTAGGTAGAATACCTTCCCTTTGCTTTTCCTCTTGTTTAATCATGCCATAAGCTTTTGCAGTACTAGGAAGTGGCTGTATTAACAGGATTTGTCCTCTAATGTTTGAATAACTATCATCAAGTCCCATAAGGAACTGTAGAAGTCTTTTTCGTTGTTCCCTTTCACCATTAATTCTCCCATTATCACAGACACAAGTGCAAATACACATGTATGGAGTTTCTAATGCATCAAGTTCATCCCAAAGACCTTTAAGTTTGTGATAGTATACCTCAATGGTGCAATCCTGTTGTTTGAGGTGTGTGATCTCATTTGTCAGCTGATAGATGCGATGTCCATCTATTTGAGAGTAATGTTCTTGCAATTCTGTCCACAAATCTGCTGCTGAATTTACATACGTGAGACTATTACTAATTGGATCAGTGACTGTATTGAGAATCCATGAAATTATCATGTCATTATTCCTTTCCTATAGGGCTCTGTTGACTGATCCGATTTCTGGTTCTTTGAATTCTTTTGTGACTATCTTCAGTTTGTTCTTGGCATTGAGAGCTATCATCATTGACCTTTTCCATGAATTGTAATTCTCTATGCCAGTGAGTTTCTTCGAGATCAAGATGAGGCCAGGGCTGTCATTTTGGTGAAGATACAGTGGGTGGTTTGGTGAACTCGCATCTTCATTTTCTGCCATATTTGATGATTTTCGTGGTAACTATCCTCAAACAAGTTTCAGATCTGAGGGATGTAAGATGCGTGAACAGTAGATCTGGTTTTCAGATCCGATCTATTGTGGAAAGTATATGAAATTTCAGATTTGAGGGATGTAAGTTTCAGATCTGGTTTGCTAGAAGAGAAAAAGAAATTATGAAGATGAAAGGAATGGATCGAGCTCTGTGTGCTCTGATACCATGATGAATATTGAGAGAGTTGAAAGTAGAGAGAGAAAATCTTATTTCATATCTAAGTGCAGACTACTACAAATATATATACAGAAGAATAGAAGGAACTAGCCTGTTGACTAAGTTAACTGACTAACTAAAGTTTGTTACATATTTCCACATTGAATATAAGTCTTGTGATGCGAGTAAACTCTCGATGGCAGTTCCTTTATTGCTTTATGAATTGAGTTGATTGTGTGTTGACTGTCTTTATTTATGTCATTAGTGTGTGTTATGTATAGATAATTAGATATGTATGACTTCAGAATTTCAAAAGAGTGAAATAGACATCGATCCATCCTGTGGTAGATTCAAGAAAACATTTCCTAGGCAATACTAAACCAATAAAGTTATGTATACGGCCGTATTGGGTAAACAGGTTCGAGGTCATATATGCTTATTAAAAATCCCAAAAACCCATCAATTAATATATAAATACTAACAAAGATTCAACAGAAGAAATGACAAACGAATACACATATCGATCACAAACACAAGGTCTTGTATGTATGTATGTATGTTCAAATATATATTGATCATATCAACCCAATCAAGTTCCACACGGGGAAAACGAACAAAACAAGGATACAAATGGTGGTGGGTATGCCGTAGCTTTTGGTGAAGGCGCCCCTAAAACCTCCAGAAACTTTAATGTGTTGCACCAACAGGTTACCACTGATTAGCAAGCATAGAATCACACCAACCCATCCTGATCTTAGAAAATTAGCAGCAGAATTTGGAGCTGCCACTACTAGCATCATCAAAGATCCCGGCAACAACATGTAATCTGTGTATGTTTCATTATAAATATAATAACGAAATCAATAATCCAATAGCAATTAATCCAAATTTGATTATATAGATCGCATGAAACATGTTACTATCGAATTAGTAAAATTCACCTGGAAAATGATAATAGAAGAACAAATTCACTATAATTCCGACCAAAGTGATCCATCTCCCGATATCAACTCTGAATCATAATCAAAACAAGCTTTCGATTGAATCGCGAAAAAAGATGAATAGATATACATACGATTAAAAGTTATTCACCATCCATTTACCTCAAAAACTCGAAGAGCAAATTAGGAAAAGTCAAGAACATATATTCAACTAAAGGTACCGTAAGCATGTTTCTCGCCCAGCTTGCGCGATTCAAAATCAGCACACAACTGTTGGATTTACACAAGCAGCAACGATTCAAAACCAATGCAGACTAATCAAACCGAAATAAATAAAAATATGTATGTGTTTCTAGCTACTAGTTAATTTACATACATGGCGGCAAACAAGGCGACCCATTGAAGAATGCTGGTGACGATTTCTTCGCTGACACCGAGCTCCATGACATGATTGACGAGTTTCTTAGTTGCATCTCCGATTTCTTTGAAATCTGAGTTGATTAAAGAGGCAGCTGCTTCAGATACTGTCGGATAAGCTAGTGGCTATTTTCAGAAGTTTTCGATCTTAGCTTTGGGGAAGACGAGGAAGAAAGCTAGCGAACATAAATAAATACAGTAATATTTCATTTCAAAGTTTTTTTTTTTTGAATAAAAAAACACGTGGGTATTACTAGTTTGAATGGATAATGTGTATATTTTGTGATTAGTTTATTACAACTAGAGATTAAAACATTGTCGTTTAATTAAGGGGGAAAAAAAATTTAGTATGGTCACTTGGCCTGTTGGCCACTTGGAGAGTTGCGAGGGTGATAGGTGTCATTGTTTGTTTATCCAAATTTATTGAGAGTTAATTCTTTCATTTATAAATTTGATTCATCAATTGAAGGAACAACACCTTTGAAACTATGTTACAAGTTAGTGAAGGTTTGCCTTGGATGAATCAACTTTACAAGTGAAAATATCATCTCCCAAATTCAAAAGCAGAGGTAGCTAACTAAGACTATTCACAATATAGTGTTGCGGCGAAGTCGCAAGTTTTTGAAGAGGGGGTTTAAATGAATTGTTAGAGTAGTTGATCGACCCATCACGTACCACTAAAATGCGGTGGTTTTAATTTGAAAAAATTCAAATTGTGAATCATTCAAATCCAACCTCCTCTTGTGTTAAATGTTGGTAAAACCGTTTCAGTAAATCGTTACTCAAAACGAGTTTGAAAATTTTAGGAAACAAATAATTCAGAAAACTAGGTTTCAGAAACTGAATCTGAAAACTAGATCAGAGGCAAGTTCAGAAACTGATTCTGAAAAAAAGGTAAGGAAAGCAACTCCTGAAACGTGAACTTTAAGTTCAGCAAACAGACTCCCGAAGAATGGTTGAGTCTCGTTCCGAACACGATTCCCTTAAATAGATTCACCGTATGTCCCATTTTAAAATGAAGGTTATAATCTAAGTAATTAATTCTTTAATTAACTAATAATTAAACAAATTAAATACAAGTTTTAATTCTCATAAACGCTATAACCTAAGTAATTAATCCCTTAATTAACTAATAATTAAACAAATTAAATATAGGTTTTAACTCTCATTATAACCATTCATTAGACTTTATAACCATTCAATACTAGAATTAAGAGTTAATTACAAAAATGGTCCATGTGGTTGTCACTAATTTTTACTTTTAGTCATTTAACTTCAAAAATTACGAAAATAGTCATTGAGGTTGTCACTTTGTTTCACTTTTGATCCTTTGCCCTAACTGCCGTTAAAAGCCCTCATGTGCCTTGCACATGAGAGTATTTTGGTCAATTTGATCACTATCCATGTTACCAAACATCTTTACCCTTTTATAATTACTATTAAACAAAATGGAATAATCTAAATTATATATTAAATTTTCAAAATTAAAGCATTTTAATTTTAGCAAAATCAAACCATTTTAATTTTAGCAAAAATCAAACAGTTTAATTTTAGCAAAAATCAAACCAGTTGAACTATGATATGATTATTTTGTTTTAGTAATCAATAACATATATGAACAAAATCACATGAGATTCTATTACATATACCAAGGTGCAGATATGAATAAAAGTAACATATATGAAGATGAAGAAACGAGTAAATATGAAGATATCAAGTTGCATAAATAATGAAGAACAAAAACCCTATTTTCACACAAAATCAAAATCAAAATCCATTATAGATATTTAAAACTTTCAAAATCACCAATCTATAATGCTTTAGTCATTGAAGAACAAAAGCTTTTCTTGAAACCCTAACTATCAAAGATAAAGAACAAAAACCCTAATTCCACCTACAAAACGGAGATGAGGTGGTGTTGGCGCTGTTGTGGTGAGTTCCGGCCTTGTGATGGCGAGTCTAAATCTTGTGAGCGCCGGTGGTTCAGATTTGATTCTGATGGACTCGTGATGGTTTCTTGTCGTTAGATGACGGTGGTTCAAACCCAACATATGGCGTGGCAGTTCAAACCCAACAGATGACGGACTCATGGTGTCGGCAATGGTGGTTTCTTGTCGTTAGATGACGGCAGTTCAAACCCAACAGATGGCTTGGCTGTTCAAACCCAACAGATGACAAAATCATGGTGCCGGCAACGGTTCAGATCTGTTGTAACTCGCTAAGTTCCTACGAGACGGCGGAGGTGGTGATTGAGATATGGTGAACGATGATGGTGGTGCTTCGGATCGGTTGTGACTCGCTGAGAATGCGGCGGCAGCGGTGGTTGCAGCGGTTATCTTCAACGGGGACGACATATATCAGATTTAGGGTTTTCTTAGGTGGTGGTTATGGCGGTGGTTAGACCTGAAATCGATGATGATAGGGGTGGTTAGATGGCGGAGATGGTGGTTTTCGGCTGTGATGATGGTGGTTTAGATGGCGGTGATGGTGTTTAAACGGAGGTGGTGGTGGTTGTTTTCGGTGGTAGAGTCGTAGAGAGAAGCCTAGAGAGAGTGTGTGTGTCACTGAGATTGTGAGAGAATGTTAGAGAGAGAGAGAGAGTGTGTGTGTGTGTGTGACTTAGTGGGAGAAATGAGAATATTAATGGTTTCTTTTTTAATTTATTTAAATATACAAGATACATTTTACCATGTTTGGGAACATAGATAGTGATTAAAATGACAAAAATACCCTATGTGCAAGGCACATGAGGGCATCTAATGGCAATAGTTAACGTCAGTTAGTATAAAGGACCGAAAGTGAAACAAAGTGATAACTACAGTGACTATTTTTGTAATTTTTAAAGTTAAATGACTAAATCAAAGTAAAAATCAGTAACAACCACATGGACCATTTTTGTAATTAACTCCTATTTATTTTAAATAGTAGACTAGAAGACAAATTATCAATTACTTTCATAATAATTAAAATATGGTAGATTTAATTAAAAGCCCTTTAAAAAAATAAAAATTAAATTTGTTCGTAGGTTCGTAGAAAAGAAATGGGTTGTTAATTTGTGTCTTTATTTGAATAGAATAAGGTAAGAAATGTGTTGTTTATTTGTGTCTTTAATTGATGACATCAACCAATTGGATATATTATAATATTATATTATATCCATAATAATGTAATAGAATTGAGGTGCAATTCTCTGACTTTTTGTTCTTGCACAAGAACAATGTCCGTCAATCGTTGGCAGCACTATATGTACTCAGGGGTATTGTAGTAATTTTAGCCTGTTAATTAATACTAGAAAACAAAATTATCCATTACTTTCATAACTATAAAAAAAAAAAAGATTGTGATACATTTGTCCTGTGGTAGACCGTAGATTCGTAGAAAAGAAATGTCTGTTAATTTGTGTCTTTATTGAATTAAATATGGTAAAAGTTTTAAATGGTGAAGTGAAATAAATAATGAATGTGAACGTATACATTGATCGACGACATCCACCAATTGGATATATTATATTATTATATACATAATAATGAAATAAAATTTTAGGTTTAATTCTCTGATTTTATTTTCATGATACAAGAACAA
The DNA here is from genome assembly GCA_032274825.1 of Drosophyllum lusitanicum. Taxonomy (NCBI): domain Eukaryota; kingdom Viridiplantae; phylum Streptophyta; class Magnoliopsida; order Caryophyllales; family Drosophyllaceae; genus Drosophyllum; species Drosophyllum lusitanicum. The sequence continues at coordinate 430 of JAUEJL010076579.1, read as the reverse complement.
TATGTCCATCAATTTTTGTCCCTTCCTTAATTATGATTAAAGTTTGATGTGGTTTTGTGAAAGAGATTTGATCGGTACATAACAGTTTTTAGCTATATATAACAATGTATAAACGGTTAATGCGTATAGTATAAGTTGTTGATAAATAAAGTTGTTGTGTATGGTTACTTTTATTCTGTGAAAATCAACCTCCTTTGTGAAATATAGTTATAAGGGCAAAATATATTTTGTTAGCAGCATATTCCATACTTATATATCTTTTTAACGAGCAAATACCGAAATAACAAAATTTCCCTTTATGAAACATGTGGGTGAGTGTCATATTATCTAACTTAGATGTTACAACATTGCACATCTTTTTTTTCTATTTATAATGAACGTGCTATGTGAAGGTAAGTTGATCGATGAGACATCAACAAATATATATATA
>JAUEJL010076568.1:0-15839 GCA_032274825.1 Drosophyllum lusitanicum | reverse complement strand
TTGACGGGGAAAGCTTATATGATGCGTGGGAAAGATTTAAAGACCTTCTGAGAAGATGCCCACAACACGGCTATGAGCTGTGGAATCAAATTTTCATATTCTACAATGGGTTGACCGTTGTTACCAGACAGATGATTGATGCAGCCGCAGGTGGTGCACTTGGTAGTCGAGACCCTCAGTCATGCTATGATCTCATCGAGGATATGGCAACAAACAGCTACCAGTGGAACCCATCTTCGCGACTTCGAACACCAAAGACCGGTGGCATATATCAAGTTGATGCTGTTACAGCTCTCGCTACCGCTTGACACACGCCAACTCCTGACACACGCAACCTTCACGTGCCCTGCCGTCCTAATTGGTCGCGTCGCAACGCATGACACGTCTTGTCGCGATCTTCCTCAAATTTCAGTTTTTCGATTTTTAATTCCTTTTCTTTAAATAATTATGTTAGTCCATAATAATATTTATTTAATAAATAAATTCCATAATATAAATGCTTCGTAATAAATTAACTTTATAAATATCCTCCTTTATTTAATTCTCGTCTAAATATTGTTACAATAATATCTATAAATTCGGGTCGTTACATTATATCCCACAAAGATATGGTCGAACATTTCCACCTATCGTTCTCATCTCGGGCAAAGGGTCGAGTATTGGTCTATTCTGAAGTCATCTAAAACCTTTTGAATCTGCATCTTTCTCCGCTTCATCCTTCAAATGAAGATATTTCCCTTTCTCGGGATCATACTGAAGTTTCCACCGCGACCCTGTTTGTGTTATTGAGTTTAAAAGGGAAAATAAAAAGAAACTTAAGATAAATAAGATTTGTGTTCTTAGTAAATTAAACAAAAAACTAAGAGAATGAATATATTTGTATTTTATGTTATTGAGTTAGAGAAAAAGGAGTTAAGTTTACAACAATAACCTTATATTTTTAAAATTATTAGTTGTGGGTGTAATAAAAGTTTTTTTTGTTTACTATTTTCAAATTTTCTACACTTTTAGAAGGAATGTTTAGGAGAGATAATTAATCAAATTTTCTTGTCAAATACTTTCTTTTTAATTTTTTTAAAGAACTCGAGAACATGCAAAATTATTTCTTTTCTTGCTTTCAAATGTCTTTTTCTCCCATTAGAATAAAATTTGAAACAAATCTTTCAATATAAATAAAAGACTAACATAGTTAAACTAGATAATCCTAACAATTAATTTAGATCAAATTAAATCTGAATCATTTTTTTTATGTATAAAATTATTTTAGATTTTGACTTATATAAGTCAACAATCTTCGACTATTCAAAAGAAATAAGAAAACGTTTTAGTACACAAAGATAGGAAATAGAATATTAAAATTGAAAGTCAAAAGTATACACACCTTAATTAGTAATTAAGTATCAAATTAGATATTAAACATTCATGTGATGTATGAGTTGATTTAAGAAACGATAATATTAAACATCAATAAAAATATATTACATAAATATAAAACACGAGAAAAATGTGAATTTAAAAAAAAGCGACATACGGCGTCAATACTCAGATTAGCTTGTGCAAGCATTGACGCGGAGAGGGAGGGTAGACATGACGGCAAAAACACAGTATCATTATACGAAGAGACGTGATTGTATTTCTTGTACAAACCATTGATCATTACTGCTATAGTTAGGGCAATTAGGTTAATTCTCTACTGTTATAATTAAAAAGAATTTAAAATAATTATAAATTATTTTAAATTAATAAAATTAAGAATTTAGTTCAATATTATATTTTGAGATGTTATAAATGATGGATATGATATTTGTAATTTGTAAACTAGGATGAAAAATACGTTTTTTAAGGTTTAAGAAAGTAATATATGTGATTCTCTATAATAATTTTGATTAAAATTAAAATTAAAATTGAATTCAATTTTGTTTTTGTCCAAGAAAAGTAAAAATTGTGTTTCAATTTTATTAAAATTGATAGTTTAGATTTAATTTTTATCTAAAGACTAAATTTTCTAATAGATTTTTATTAATGTTAGTGTTTTATTTATATTAAAAGTTATTTTCAGATAAATTATTATGATTACTTATATTTATACTACATTAAAACTGTGTATAAATAGAGGAAAGTAAAGAAAAAAAAAAGGAACATATTATTAATTTATTAATTATTAATGTTAAGAAGAGAATGCTTGGTGACTTGGTGAGCATCTTTTATGTTATTGAATCGGAGATAAAAAAAAAAGAAAAAAAAAAGAAGAAACTCGATAACTTTAAAATTATGTTATTATTATTATATATCTTATAGGCGGGTTTGGGTTCGAATCCTTAAAACGCATCTTCATTCTTCATTCTTCTATTTTCTATTATTTTACAGCCTTTTAGTCCTTGAAAGCAATTTCTGGACCTTCGCTAAATGTGTCAATCTTTTTATTATTATTACTAGTTTAATATCTCGTGTATAAACACGGGGGACGATTAAGGTAATTTTAAATGTTTCCGGTATTAAATAATAGTAACATATATAGTAAAACATACAAAAAAAAATATATTAACAAACTAAATCACCCAAAAAATAAAAATAAAGGCATTTGAAAAAATAAAGAGACATGATTGGCTTAAGGTTATAGTTATATATTTTAGTGTTAACTAAATAACCTATAAAAATATAAAACTTGAACAATATGCAAGGCTTAGGGTTTTTGACGTAAAAATAACTAATTCTAAAGGTGTTTGAGAAAATAAAGAGACATGATTAGTGAAAAAAACTCTAAAAATAGGATGATGACATTATAACCATATTATTTTAATAGAGATTAGAGATTAGAGATTTGAGAATTAGAGAATTAGAGAATTAGAGATTAGAGATTAGAGATTAGAGATAGAGATTAGAGAATAGAGAATAGATTGGAGATTAGAGATTAGAGAATTAGATATAGAGATTAGAGATAGAGATTAGAGAAGAGAAGAGATTAGAGATTAAAAATTATAGAAAAAGAATTTTTTATCTCTCTCTCTTTTTTAAATGTATGGTCTGTAATTTCTCTTTTTTTTATTTTAATAAATGTAGTTACATATACTTTTTGTATCTTTATATAAATAGGGAGAGTTCATTTGAGAACCGTTTTTATTGCGAGTACCGCGAGAACTAATTTTAGCCATTCATTTAGTAAGTAGAATTCATGGATGGAAAGCATGGGATAGAATGTGTCAAGGTGCATGAGATGAATTCATGGTAGGTGATGAAATTAAAAGAGGAGAAATTAGACGGCTAAAATTGATTTTCGCGATACCCGCAATAAAAATGATTGTCAAACAAACTTTTACCTATGTAAATAATAGTTATTTATAGTTGTTTATGAGTTTTGGTAAGGGATACAAATAGTTTAAACTTTTAAAGTTTAACCTTTAGAATGATTTAACTTTTTAAATTTTTTTAAAAATTATTTAACTCTTAAAATTTAAACTTATTTTATTGTAACCCCTAAATTTTATTTTTAATAGTTTAAATTAATTAAATTTATCAATAAAGAACAAAAGATTTAAGACTTTGGTAGTGAAAAGAAATATTCTGAAGTATCTAAGTTTCACATACCGTCAATAGAATTGTTTTTAAAAATATGTAACTTGCAAAATACTTCAAAACAACTGTATTAATCTATATATAATTCTTAACAAAGAAAAAAATAAGGTAAAATAAAGTTAATAAGTTTAAACCTTAATAACTAACCTATTTAATAAATAAATTTTAAGACTTAAATCAAAATAAATTTAAAAAATTTAAGGTAAAATAATTCAAAAGTAAATAGTAATTATACCACATCAAAAGAGAACTTAAACCTTAAAGATTTAACCATTTTGATAACTACTTATAAAAAGATTGACCGAGAAAAAAAATTATATCATTATTGGTTTCTGTGATCATTATTACCAAAAGAAAAGTTTAAGTTTATAACACCTAATAAAATTGTAGTTTATGTATAAATAGTAAGTAGTTATGAGATTTTAATAATAAAAATATGAAAAATGATAACTACAACCCTAAGAGCTGTGGATAAGAATAAAAGAAATGTTATTTTAAGTTTTTAAAAATGACTATCTTATTTCATGTCAACCACGATACGCTCACGAGACAATGACAGTGGTCTTCACGAGTTATGTCCCTGTTTTGGCTCGTTATAAGGTAAACGAGAACCCATCATGGGTGATCTTATACTAAGTGCATCATTTGCATAATAGTCAAGTGATTTGGTGTCGTAAACTTTAAAGAAAGAAGTCACCATTCAAAATAGAGGTGCACAAAATCTGGTCTGGGACGGATTGGTTCGGGATTGGTCTGGTCCTAGGTGGTTTGGGGTCGGTTGGTCCTCAGCGGATCAGTTCTCGTGTAAGACAATTCGGTTTTTTGGCGGTTTGGTCGTTTCCGAACTATGGACCATTCCAACTTCGGTTCAGACAAGTCCGATTTTTATTCGAACATTTTCCGGTTTGGTTTAGACAAATCCGGTTTCCAGTTCAGATTTTTTTGGTTTGTTTTGCGTTAAAATTTTTGAAAATTAAATTTTAAAAAAATGCAATTTATAAACATATATAATTGCTGAAAAAGGAAAACAACAAAATTACTATATAATTGGAAAATATACACTCGTCTTACTGAAAATTTCAATGGTTATGCACTTATACAAATAAAATTTCAATGCTTAGGACTGGTTCGGACCGCTAATATAGCCGTTGGACCTTTTGGACAGGTTAGGACCGGTTTAGACCTTTGGACCGGCCCGGTTTAGGGCGATCTTTGGACCTTTTTGGACCGGTTTTGTGGTAGTTCAACTTGTGGACTAGTTTGGACCGGCACCGGTGGTCTTGGACCCGTCCAGGACCGGTTCGATCTTGGTCGGTTTTTGTAGGACTGTTCAACTTGTGCACCTCTCGGTTTTTGTAGGACTGTTCAACTTTTATACAGAAATGGTCAAACCCAATCAAACTAATATCAGATAGGCTATCTGAGCTCATCACACAGCATATGGCATGATTAGTTGAATACATCATGCCACATCAAACTCCAGACCTACATAATTACATGTATATCATACAATCCACCTATCAAAATTAGGAAAAAAAAAGAAAAAAAAGGAAAACACCAGGCCATTTTGGATGCAAGCTTTTCAGTGCTACATGACCATTTTGGTAGTCCTGGTAAAATCTAAAGCACACTAAATTTATAAATAAAAAGTCTTAAAAAAATAGATCAGACATAAAGCTATTAAAGCTCATGCAAATGGAAAAACTCTTGCAGACACAATACATGTAACATCCTTAGAATTGAGTAGCCTAAACAATAGACACAAAGAAGTATTATAAAGTATAGTGTGGTACATAAAGTTAGCAGTAACTGGAATTTAAGCCTTTTTATAACGCTTACGAACCATTTAGTCGGAAATAGTTGGTTTCATCTCATTTTGGTTCAGTAAGTCGAATATGGAGGCTTTAGGTAACTCATGCTGAAACTCAAAAGATATCAGTTTTCGGGTTTCATGCTGAAACTCAAAAGAGATCAGTTTTCGGGTTGAATATGAAGTTTTTGTTTCCACCGAGAGCCACTTCTGGTTGAATATGAAGATTTTGCCCAAAGAAAACGACAATGAAAGATGCAGATTAGGTTCAGACCAATGACAAAAAAAAAATCCTGAAGTCGAACTCATGCGTGTGTTGTAGATGCCAACTATAACACCCAATCCATACGAAATCGATTACTTTAGACCAAAAAGTAATCGCAATGATAACTTGAATTATCAGAGTGACGACGATATGTCAAGGGATGATGGCTCCAATACGAGGGATCGTCAAATCTAATCTTGCTATATGTAAGTCTGAACTGTAGTCTAATTTGTTACTCAAATGATGTTGTTACTCTAATTTCTAAATATAAAGACCATGAAGACATAAATATGGCAATGAAAAGTATGTGCAAACCAGAGTTTCTTTAGTTGCAGAAGAAAGATGCTCGGCAGAATCGTCATATTTGCAAACAAGGATCTGCAACTTCAACGAACCGTTTTAAATATTTGCAGGGCTCGATTGGATTCCTTGTATATTAGAATCAACCCTTCGACCTGATCTTCCTTCTTCCACGCATTCTTGAGTTGGTCCTTTTCAACAGCTTTGTTCACCACAACATCAATCGAACGAATGCAACAATAAACGCGTAAATGCAGGCACATGTATTACAATGCTAGTCTTCCCGTTGATGAATACAGTGGACCTTGATTTACAAATTTTCCTTTTAGACATTCGCATCGACATAATTTGACTGTTTATTTGCAGAGCCTATATTGGATATCCTGAGAATATAGATATTACCTGCCCAATGCTCTTCTAAAATCATGCTCTTTATATCACGATGTATGATTTTTTGTTGCTACTAACACATGTATGAAGGTACTTCAATGCACGTGCAACACCTACTGCTAAACCTTATAGGAGATGTAGATGATTGTAAAGGATTCCATTTAGTATAAACCCACACAAATGAATACCTTTTTATCCCTAAACTTAGTTAAACATCAATTCCTATTAACTTTGGCTTTCAATTAATAATATATCGATGCATGTTACGCGTCCACCGGATAAGATTCTATTAGGCACACCATCTGTGTTTCAGCCCTCAACCCAATGTCTAACCAATAATACATCGAATCCACATATACACCCCTGTGCTTGATGGCTTTCTTGGATTCAATTAATACATTTCTACACCTATTCAAACTATCCACATTTTACTGATCGATACAAAATACATTATAAACCTTTCTGAATCCTCCGTTTATCGGATCCGAATCTGTTGTAATCATATTCATACACGTCGTGTACCTTTCCAAATCCACCTACTCCGGTATAATATCCAAGTAACAAACCCGTATCGAGTATCAACACAGTTATGAAGGTAGTCTAAACCACATGAATCAGCTATTCTTATATATAGCAATTGCACAATTGAAAAGAATATCAGCTCTGTATGTACCTTTGCAGTTTGCAGATCCTCCGTTTCCAGGTAAAAACTCGTCATCGAACTCTTTGGCTGCCGATTGAATCTCATACAACTGGTTATACTTATACTTAGGTCAGCGAACAAATTGGTAACCTGGCTACTATTATTGAGATCTGCGCTGATTTTTTTTATATTTTTTTTTATTAATTTTTTTTTTACGTAATAGGAGTTTGGACAAAGATACATAGCAGACGACAATTTCAACTAGGGTTACAAAAGTCAAATTTCAATTGGGTTTTTAAGATCTCGATTTTAATCTAATGATTTTGGGATTTTATTTACCTAAAAGTAAGGATGGCAATTTCTGGGTTAACACAAACCCGACCCGACCCTGATACGGGTCAAAAGCGGGTTGATACGAAATTGACACGTAAATAAATGGTTAGGATTAACCCAACAACCCGAAAATGATCCGTTTAAAAATAAAACTATAATATTTTACAATTTTCTTTAATACTTGAAATTTAAATTTTGAAAAAAAATTATGAATTTAAATAAGAAAGTGACATCTTAGGGCAATAAACCTCACCAAACAAAAGTACAGAACCCTTAAACGTTAAAAACTCAAAATAAACAATAAAAGATTTACAATTAAAACAATAGTACGTTATTTTGATATTTGTTATTTTCACTATATGATTTTGGTATTTTTACATTTGATTATTTGATAGGTGATACTTTAGTATTTTGAATCGATATTTAATAATGAATAATCTTAAATTATTCGGTTCTTCAATTACATAATTTATTGGTACTTGATAGAATAGTAATACATCATACTTTTTATTATATTCATTTAAATAAGTGAAGAAAAAAGTAAAATCAAAATTTGAATCAAACCGAAATAAATACCAAATTTGAAGTTCGAATACAATCGAAACGAGCATTGATTATTGAAGTTAGAATATAAACGAAAATTATTTTCGAAATTCTTACCGAACGTTGGAAACAAATATGGAATTTGAAATATTGATAAATAAAATCATAGTTGAAATAGAAAACTGTATTAAAAAACTCTACTCGAAAACCGGAAAAATTCTCGCCGATGACATTTGACCTAAATGGGTCGACACAAAGGTCGACACGGCCCGAACTTGACACGAAAATAAATGGGTCGAAATTGGGTCGACACGAAACTGACCTGAACCTGAACGACATGAACCCGACCCGAATTGACAGTGTTACCTAAAAAGTGTAGATCATACGTAGGATCCCAATTTTAATAATAAGATCATAAGATCTTGATTTGATTCGTTCCTACTTGACCAGAGTTGGTCAATTTTTATTTACAAATAAGTTAATTTTGTTCATTTAAAATATAAAAGTAAATGCACAACCATTTAAGAACATATAAAGATAGCTTTCATAAAAATTTTGAGCTCATAATTCTAAAATTTAAACTGATAATAGTTTAATTACTAATATAAATCTGTATTATACCATTACTATCATCTTTAAACTTTGAATCATGTATTAATTTGTCATTAAATTACTTGATATAAATTGTTGGGTGTGACTCGAATTAGCGGTACGATATTTGAAACTAGAATTAAATTGGAAGCTCGACGTTAACGTAAATTGCAAGATTTTGAATTAATTCGAATAATGTGGATAAGTGAATTCAAATTTTGAATTTGCATATCTCAATTATGAGATACGGCCACACTATTTGAATTTCAAAATTTTTTGATGTTTATTATTGTTTAGTCGAATTAAATAAGGATTAGGATTTTCAGTTTGTTTTAGTTATAAATATCGTACATAGGGATCAGTCATATATACATCAAATACTTTCGGTAAATTAAAAAAGTCTCTGGTAAACACTGTTCCTGCCGGTGGACGGAGGTCGTGACGCTTACAACGTGGTTTTTTGATCCTTACATAAATTACTATACAAGTAAAAGATACTAAGACATCTTCATAGGATTTTCTGATATCGATCTTCTCTTACGATTTCGATCTTATAAAGACTAAACAATTCATTTATCTTGATTTTAACAATGTTATTAAACTCTAATAAACTAAAAAACATAAGCTAATCCAAACATCGTTTTTTTCACTGACTAGTAGGAAATTAGCATTTGATGTTATGGTGTTACTGTATTTGTAAGCCTTTTATTGTTAATCTAAAGGCTAACCGAAATATTCATATTTCTTTTTCAATCTTTTATTGCATAGTTATTGAATTAAAAGAAGGAATAGCAAATTCTAAAGGCTGATTGAACCAGAGTTCACCCATCACAATGGTAACACCTCTAAACCTACTTTGAGAGAGGGAGAGTGAGAGGGGAGGGGGGTTCAAACGTCTAAAGGACGTTCTCCCCTGGCTAAAAACCTTTTTATCCCTCTTAAAAAACGTCTGAAGGAGGTTTCAAGTGAAATATACTACTGCCCCGGTTTTTAAAAGAATGAAATGGGTTTGAATTCCATGCTCATATTTACTAACAAAAGATCAACCTAGCTAACTACATAACAATGTCCTTATACTGAAAATAACATCTACTAAATAAACCATTTCAATTTAAAAAAAATACTTAATACTATACAAACCTAAATTTTTTGAATTCCGGTAGTAATCTAAAGAAAACACAAGAAATTCTTTTAATTTCTAACTTGTAACAAACTATGCACCAACAATTAGCCAACTTGTTGGTTTTGAGACTTGATGAATTTGCTCCTTCTCTTCAAATCTTCTAGAATAGCTTTACAAAAAAGAAGTAAAATTAGGTCTCAATGTCTCAAATAGGGATGAGTAAAAAACTTGTTCGGCCAGAACCGAACCGGGTTGGTTTACACATTTTCGGGTCGGTTCTCGGTTCCTATATTTCCCTTATTTCGGTTCCACTGGGTTCGTTTTTTTACCCGAAACTGTTGTAACCGAACCGGAACCGGAACTGATTAGGGACAAACGGTTCAGTCCTTGTTTCTTACGTTGGGGCATTTTCGGTTTCGTTTTTATGTCCGGCGCAGTTCAGTTTTGGAACCGCGCTCATCCCTAGTCTCAAATGTTCTAATTCAAGCAAAAAAATTCAAAATCTTCTAGAATACCAAAAAACTTACCCGACCCATTTAACCCCAAACTTATTGGACCTATAGATCCTCATATCCTCACCGATCACACCCTTATTAGTCTATTTAGAAAATAAGAATTTTTATTCCAGTTTAGAAACATACCCAAACCAATTAAATCGAAAACTTACCCAAACCGAAAAACTCAATTTCCCCCCACCAATATCACATCCCTATTCCCTACTGATCACCCCACCCCATTTAACAAATGACAAGATTTAACATAATAGACAACATTCAAAAAAAATTACAAAATACTTACTTTAGCTAGTAAATTGAATTGTCTATTGAAAATAAATTCATGGATCCATCGCGTGATGCAGTATCCAGACTCCCAACCGTCACTTTATCGATTAGATAACTAACTAAAACACTAAGGGCGTAAACGAGCCGAGCCGAGCTTTAGATCAATCGAGCCAAGCTCGTCTGAAATAACAAAAGCTCAAGTCTGCACTTTGAAACTTGAGCTCGGCTAAATTTCTAGACCAGGATGTCAACAACTAATTCCCATAATATAAATGTGCCTTGATAAAGTGAAGGTTTCAACCTTTATATAGAACCAAACCTTGGTTCCAAATAGAATTAAAAGTATCTTTGATTAGGTTGTTTCTGAGCGGGTAGAATAACCTCAATCGGCGTGTCCTTTTGCAAAAAGAAAATGAGGCTCATACTCTGCATATCCCAGACAAACATAAAAGTTAGCAAAAATACATCTAAATATATAAAACTTACAAGAAGATTTATATCAATATCAGACACAAACCTCGGAAAAACATCTTTAAACTTGAGAACAAATAGTTAACATGTCAAAGGTATGCATCCAACTTGTCGGGACATCAAGCATTAACTTTCTATTGTGTACTTGAAGTTGATGTGCAAGATTTGAAAATGTGTGACATGATTAGTATATTTCAGTCTCACTCACAAACTTCTTCAATGACATAATCAATCTTTGAAAGGTCATCTTTGACTAGAAGAATTAGGATATGTGCACAAAACCTAACATGAAACATTCTACCACCGCAAGAAAGTTTCTTTTAAACAAGGCGTTATCCACAGAGATAGATAAGATTTTCTCTTTTATTTCTCCACTCCTTTAAGCATTTGTAAACGCCATCAACAACATCAAGTCTGTTACAACGAGGAGGCACATGAACAAAAATAAACACACCCTTCAGCAATATGTGAGAAGAAAAAAATTACAAGTTCAAATATGTGGTCAAACTGTAAGCAAAAATGTAAATGATACCTCCAATTCTGATCAATGAAGTGACTAGTGATGACCATATACTCAATATTCTAATGAGACGACTTCCGACAATTAGTGGTCAAACTAATTTTTGAGGCTGCTTTTGTAAGACCTTTCAACCTTTTCTTCTCATTCTCATATACCTCAAAACAATTGCTATCACCATGCTTGTCTTTTGAAACAACAAATCAACCCTCTTCATGTACACAAATAGGTCATCCTCAATTCAAGTGAATGGTTGCAAGGTACCCATTATCCAAATAGAGGTTGTTTCTCCCGTTAGCATCATACTTCGTATTAGGTTCAATCAATGGATGAATATTATTATACCTCAAATCTACATCACATGCATTAAGTTGAAATTTAAGTATTTGTTGAGATCTTTGGTATAGTTTATGTTTTGATCAGCTACTCAATTGTCGTCTATATGTTGATGTAGTTCCCTTTCCAACTCTAACTAACTGTGTCTTGAAGTGCATGCATTCAACTTCTACTCTACCATCAATAGTGTCACATCAATAAATTCCTCCTATATTGTCGAGGTCCTTTGATGCTTACGCTTTAATTCCACTTCTACACCATCATCATTTGAGTATTTTTCCTCTCTTACACTAGCATTTTCGTTAGTATTGTGATCATCTGGTACATTATCATTAGGAAATGTCTCCTCGCCATCAAAGGGAGATGTGTCTATGTGCTTCGTATGAGGGTTGATTATGATCACCAACACCTACTTGTTGTGTTGAACCTATTGGATTTGATGTAGAACCTTGCATCGGACTAATCGATTTGTTTCATCTCCTCCTTGCATTTGGAGTACCTAAGACAAAATGAAATAGCATAATTAAAGGAGGATGCATGTATCATTTGTGTGCTTAATAAAATGTCTACATAGCTAAAAATAGTCATTTAACTCCCATAATATGTTAACTATATCTTCTAATGACAACAAGTCTCATACAAAAGTATAGTCAAAAGAATGATATAGTGTTGCTTTTAGTTGTAACGATATAAATAAGGGTTTCGCGTTTGTTCTACCTACTGGTCTCTTACGTCTCTATTCGTGCTCAAAACCGTAGTTTGTTTCGCAGGATGCTTCATGATACTTTAAGTGTCCTTGTGCTAGGTATGTGCGCATAGCGGTGATCAGGCACAATGCATCCATACTTATCACAACTTCCCTTAAAGCACTACTAATCATCCCGATCCACCAACCTGGGTCAGTCACTACATCCTACGTGTCTAGGTATTTATGAACACCCAATCATGCATAATTATTTCTAGAGTTCACTCGGTCTCTCCCTTAACTATAAACAACACATATGGAATAAATATATAGGTATGCACATAGCCATTTAAGGGATTTGCGTGTATGTATGGTATCGCCAAATAGTGCATATTGCATAACATCAGTAAATAAAAAAATTGATAATGACTGAATTTGTCTTTTATTCATAGTAGTCTCAAGACCTCAAAGCAAACTATTCCATTAATAGTTCCTAATCTATTAAAAAATATTAATAGCAGCATCCCTAATCCTAGATAGACTACTCAGATGGATCCTCCTCGGGATCCTCCTCAGAATCCTCCTCATGGTCTTCTTCAGAGTCCTCCACTTCTCTCAAAAGCTTGAGTAGTTGTCCTTGTGCCTTCTGCGTCTCCTCTAACTCCTGGATCTTACTACTCTGCTGCATCTGCTCTTTTTCTTGGTGGTTCGGTCTTTCCGGCAGCATGTCGACCTGGTTTTGTAGCGGATGGATAGTGTGATTCTCTCCATAACCTACTGCTCTTAGTCTCTCGTAAGGGTCCTCATACCCTACCGGAATAGGCTCTGGGAGACCGAAAGGAGCATAGCGGGGACGACTCATCGCCACATGCTCGAGTACATGGTGTTGTCCGTCGGTTGTCTAAATCATGCCAACCGAGTACATCATTTCTTTGAGTTGGCGGATCTCCTCCTCTTGCTCCTGGATTTGTTGATCCCTCTCGGCAAGCTTCCTTTTTAAGGAGGAGATCGTCACTTCGGATCTGGTAGGAGTTCGGATCGTGCGTACCATTGTATCTTAAATAGAACAAATAACGGGTGTTAGCATTGTGAATTGTCATCCAGAGCCTACTACTACTAGTTAAACCGAGGGTATTGCCCTATATATAAAAAAAATATCATGAAAAATAAAATACACACATAGTTTCTATCATGCAACTACATTGGTACTTAGGTTATAGTCTAGGCCAATCCACCTAATTCTCTATAACCAATGGCTCTGATACCAATCTGTCACACCCCGCCTTGGCGGAAACACGAGGTGCGACGGAGAGGATCGTCATAACACATATATGAATAGAGAAATTTACTAAATGAATTCACACCAACGTGTAATGACGTTCCCCGACATAAAAGGGGACTTGTGTCGTGGTAAGTCACTCCACGACCATCATAGTCAATAAATAAAGACAAGAAAATACGAAATAGTTATTCCCACAACCTGGGACAGGTATACGGGGCTACAAGCCCAAATATTATAAGTTTAAGTTCATCAAAGTATATGTTATAAAAAAAACAAGTAAGCATCAACTCAAGTCTCGCTAAGGCCCTCTAGTTCCGTCTAGGCACCTTAAGCGTTATTAATAGCATTACCTGAAAATAAACACTCGAAAATGTCAACAAAAAGTTGGTGTGCTCGCAGGTTTAAAGTAAAAGTATGTTTTGCCATGTATAGTAAATTTGTATGACAATTTAACACGTAAAGGCATGGTACGCAAATAGGAATATAGTGATACCCGGAACACAAGTTCACCAGGCACAAGTCATTAGTCATTAGTTTTTCAACGATTGCCTACCAGCTGGAGCTACTAGTTGGCTACAATAGGAATGAGAATTCTAATAGGCATAACCCGAACACAGGTTCACAGGTGCACACACATGCCACGTAATTGTCACAAAAGAAAAACAGTAATATAATTAATATGGCATAAAGAAATTTTGAAACATGTTTTAAGTGTCATTTTTCCTCAATAAAACATATATAAGGGGTCACGAGTACCCACCTTAGTTGTGGGTTTGTCACTTGAATCTTAACGTGCTCTCAAATCTACAAACAATCGTATAATCTAAGTTATATTCTATTCACGCGTAAAAGTCCTTTTTGTACTAACCTTGAATCATTAAATTTAATTAGGATTCACAATTAAGTTTACCCTAGGTTACATAAGTGCATCCATTCCTTGGGCCTAACCCCAATATATATATTTAAGATTTTTAAATCTTGTTTGTTTTTCTTTTTAAATGTTTAGGTTAAATTCTGGAATTTTAGGTACACTTCTTGTATTTTTAAAATAATGCAAACGTCATAATTATTTTCTTAAATTTTTAGGGTAGGGAGTATTATTTCTCTATAATATTATATAATTTTTCCGTAGCTTAAAACCTTGTTTTATCATTTTAAATAAATTGTTTCTAATTGATTAACCAGAAACATTACTGGCTTGCATTACTGAACGTTTTATTTTTAAACAAATAGCTATAAATTTCAAAAAAATATAATATTTTTATAGAAACCTTTAAACACCTTGTAATTTACCCATATTAATTTTTGTCCACAAATTCGTGTTTTTGGATGAGTTATGATGTTTTAAACTCTGCGATAGAAAATCCTAGAATTTCCAGATTCGACAAACAAAATGTTTTTAGCCAATTAAATTAGAAAACGAGCTTGATAAATTCTAATATTTTTACAGGAGGTTGTGGACACCTAAAAAATCCTAGAAAATTATTTTCAAGATTTTATACAAATCATTGGGTGGGTTTTTGATGTGCCAAAGTTACCCAAAAATCTGTCAGAAATTTTCAGCCTTGCGCACCCATATGATTTTGATCAATTGGACGACCAAAACTTATTATTTTTGCATTAAACCAGTTGGAGTAGAAAATATACTCATTGAAATTAATTTTAGAATAAAAATCGACTTATTTCATTTTGTTTTGGCCGAGATATGACCTCTTAAAGTTCATATACGATTCTGTCCAGATTACAGGGTTAATCTTAGAGAACTTTTGACCAACCCAACCCATCCCATGGCTAGATGTTTGGCCAAAACTCCTAAGAATCGTATTTTTATATGTATTTAGGATGTATTTATTCTAACATTCAACCCATCAATTGGGTTTATGAAAAAAAGAACAAGAAAAGAGTTTAAAGGTGCAATAAGATACATATCAAAGACCTTGAAAGCTTCAATCACTTGTTTTCTTGAGAGGGACCAAGAACAACTCTCTCTTGTGTTTGGGAATACTGAAATTTGGCTGGGGAAGAGAGGATGTGTGACATCCGTCACCAAAGCAGGTTAACCAGTTTAGACTCTCAAATTGTTATTAGGTTTCATGCGTTTATTTTCCTTGAAACCCTAAAAAAAATCCAAATGAGTGATGAGTATTAGAAGGTATACTCTCTTTACGCACAATTCAGACCATGACACTTAGAAA
>JAUEJL010076557.1:0-15840 GCA_032274825.1 Drosophyllum lusitanicum | reverse complement strand
GATGTATGAAAATGATGACAATTTATAACTCATCAAATATAATTCATAATAGACATACATTCATAATACCATCATTTCCATGACACACAATTTTCATCATTTTCATACATCAGATACATCATATTGACAAGAAACAGAATATATCATCATTTTCGCACAATAATATACAAATGACGGATGAATAGACACTGAAAAGTATATAAATTTCAAAATGATGTGATATCAAAATCATATAATAACAAAACCGAACAATATCATCATTTTCGTTCAACTGCATATATTGAATATTAACAGAAAGCCAACATACAACATATACATAACATCACAACAGAACAATATCATCAACGCTGATCTGAATTATTAATATCAAAATGATAAGTACAATACCGATGTGCTATCAACGCTGAGAATGCAACACTGGTTAATAAGTACATCGAATACCTTATGGAAGGTACGAAAATGATGATTTTGAAAATGATGATTTATAAAATACCAACTGAAAATCGGGAAATACGTAATACACATCGCAAATACAAAAACAATTACAGTTGATGTTTAATGGAAATCATTTGCATATGAATTTCATCATTTTCGAAAAACCTCTGCAAAAATTGAAACTAACAGAAACTAAGATACATCACAAAAAAAATACATAATGAAAAGAGGATGTATAAGGTAAACAGCAAATACGAACGATACTCTGCAAAACGAAGTTAGTGAACATCAATTGTAAAATAAACAACATGCAAAAGAACATCGAAAAAAACATACCATCGTATATATCATCATCGCTGATCATAGACGAAGAACAAGAGGCCATCGTAAATAAACAGAAAAATGGGCGACTGAACAAAACTGAATGACGGCTGAAACGTAAAACGATCTGGGAGAAGAAGACATAGAACAAGCGAATGTTGACATACTAGAAAATGGAAAACAAACGTGGAATAAGGAAACTGTTACGTGAATGGTAACTGCCATATGGAACAGCCCTTGAAAAGTCGATCATGCCCTTATTCGATCTCACGAAATCAATGGATGTAAATGGGACTTTAGGGACTATGGATAAGGAGGGGGACTATATTGATCCATATTCTATATATATATATATATATATATATATGCTAAGGCTAGTAAAAATAAAGGAGTCAGCCCAAATGAGAATATGAGTGGCCCAAAACTTTGTAACAGGTGAGGCGCTCTTTCACCTCTTCCGCGCCCCTTTCATCTCATTGTTGTTCACGGTTTAGTCATCACACGAATAGAAGCTGTAAGTTTTCTTTCTTTCAATCTTTCTTAGTTCCTTATTTGCATATAATGAAATCGAAATGAGAGTCTTACTATGATTATTTCAGATTTTTGATTTCTTGTCTGTGTAATTGTGTATTACAATTAGACTCAAGGTCATCGATTGATCTTGATTTTAATCTACATTTAACAACTGAATTGAAGGCACCTAAAACACCATGAGTGGTTAGTGGTATGTGGTGAAGTGATGAGGTAGTTGGTGTACCTCAAGTACGGGAAGATGTTTCATAATTCTTGTCAAAATTTGGTTTTTATGTGGGTTATAAAATCTAGACATACTGATTTTATAGTATATGAGTTAAAAAAGCAACCTATGATAATATTTTGTTCAACTTCATCTTTTGGTTACAAGTTTTGGCACCAATATAAATGTTTACAAACAAGGTAAACAAATCATCATGAACAGTGTAATTGAATGTCATTAAAGTTGCTGATTGTGAATTAACCATTTGATAAATGAACAAGTTGAATGATCGAGTAAGTGAAACTCGTGATGCAATGAAGGTGGTTTCAAAGTTTTAAGGCAACAATATCTGGCCAGATCTCTTCATAAATTTTAACTTTTACATGTATCAGGTATTATATACGGAACTGATAGCAGGATCACAAGCCATCACTAATCATGGTACTGGTATGTTATAATTTTTATAGTTATCTTACAGCACCACATAATTAGTTGACCTAAATTATAGGATGTTTCTGAATTTATATATTGTAATTATACTTTCTAAAGGATCTTTGTGTGACTTACACCAAGTCTAAGGGGTATCTGTGTAAATATTCTTAAAGGTTGTTAGTTGGTTAGGAGGCTGTAACAACTAGAGGTTGGAGGTTGGAGGTCGGAGGTCAGAACCTTCAGCTATATAAGGTCCATCCTCTGGAGGTCAGAACCTTCAGCTATATAAGGTCCATCCTCTGGAGTCTGACAATCAGCTTGTATCAGTTTCATATTTCAGTTTCTTGATTCTTTGTATTAGTTTCTTTCTTGTATTCTTGAGTTCCTAAATAAGAGTGTTAATGGAGATTTGAATGTTCAATCATCTTTGTTGATTTTCGTGATCAAGAATTCAGATAATCAAGTTCGTATTGTTTGTTTTTCGTTTCAAATCCACAACAATAAGGTTGAGAAATAGACTATTAAAGTGGACAGAAGAAAATCTCAGCCAATCTCGGCCAAATCTCGGCTAAATATCGGTCAATCTCGGCCAATCTCGGCGAGAATATCGGTTCCGATATTTACAACCGAGATTTTCAACCGATATTTTTCCCAAGTCCGAGATCCGAGATATGGTGAGATCTCACCGAGATTAACTGCACAGAATTTAAGCCTTACTGATTTTCCATATGCTAGGGTTTTCTTGATTCCATTAACCAATATATCACCACTAATTCTAGTCTTTGCGTCTAGTCTCCCTGCATGCAAAATGTTAATTAATTAGTTAGTGTAATGAGCATTTTTCATAATCATAGTACGTTGTTATTTCATTGCAAAACGAATATTAGATTTTGAATATAACCTGCTAGCGCATCAAGAAGCGTGGATTTGCTGGAACCAGAAGGACCCATGATAGCTAGCATCTCTCCGGGTCTGGCATAACCCGTAACACCTTGAAGTATCAATTGGCTTCCACCAGTTCTTCGATCAGGCACTGTAACCGACAAGTCTTTCCATGTCAAAAACACACCATTGATGGTGTCATCCTCTACTTTACCATTACTACAACTGCTGTCTATAACTTTTTTGCGGTGTGATAATGCTGGTGCTTGGAATGTAATCTCAACCTCTTGGGGTTTCTGTGTTCCTCTGTTATGAGTAGGTTCCATTAAGGAGAGTGAGGAATTCAGGTTTATTTTTGCATGTTTAATATTAAGGATGTTTCTGATTTATATTGAGGTTAAGTTAACCACATTTCATGTTTTCCGCTATAGATATAAATAAAGTCATGTAAGGGTAACAGGATGCTTTCACGTTATTAATTCCTTGGCCAACTTGTCTTTATTAATTTATTTTATCGTCCGCTTTTTTGTTAAAAATTTGCATTCATTAATTTTCTAAGAAAAAATGTAAGTTAGAAAATTTAAAACTTAAGAATTATATTAATTTTATATTAATATTGATTGGTCGTCATCAATTAATAATTTGTATTGTCAACTCATAATTTATCGAGAAGCTTGAATCTCAGCCGCCTCTATTGAAGCTGAATATTTCCATCGATATATATTAAGCAACTTGATCCATCAATAAATTAATAGATCGACCTATGACATTATAATGAAACACGGAACTGTAATTAATTGGTTCATACATATAGTGTCAATTTGGCAAGTTACTCAAAGATAGGTGATATATCTTATAAATACAAAAACATGTCATCTTGTGAAGGAAATTGTGCACTCCACATATGATCTTGTGGTGAATAAGAGTATGAAGTAGGATAAAAAAGTAGATAGATATATATTTTTTCTTTTACTCAAATTATGTGGACTGCGTTACTCATGTGAATCCGGAGAAAGGAATTTCGATTCTTTTTCCAAAAACATTATATCTTATTTATTAAATAAAAACATATTAAATAAAAAAATATTAAAGGTAATTTTAATATTTATTAATTTAAAAAATTTATAAGGGTACGTAATAATGCTTAGGCCTTGTTTGTTAATCTAAATAAGACCTTATTCTTTAAAACGTCTGCGGGCGGGCAGACGTTTTTGCTTAAGATTGTTTGTTTTCTCACAGACATAAGACATTTCTTCATCTTATTTTTGCTTATTACGTGAAGCGATTGAAATAAGCTTTATTCCTTGCAGACGTTTAAACCCGTCCCTGGTCTCTACCCTCGTCGTCAATAATCGAATTCCTTGCTCCACCTGTCGAACCAGACGATCGCTCCACCCATCGCCGTTGTTCGCTCCACCCTCGTCGGTTGGCCATTGAAGTCGAAGCCCTATACGCTACAAAAGTTCCTCCAAGCCTGTCGTTCTCCGCCCTCGTTGATCAACTGAAGTTGAAGCCCTAAACGCTACAACAGTTCGAAGCCTGTCGACACTACTACAAAATGGACCTATGGCAACATGGATAAAATGTTACATTAGACTCAAAAAATGTTGCATTATGTTTAATGCAACACTTTAACAAGTGCTGCTTTAGACTGCGTTGCCTTAGGTCTAAAGCAACACTTTTATAGGAATATGCAACACTTTCGCAAACGTTGCTGATATATAGGAAATGCAACACTTTTTCAATGCAACACTTTTTACACCCAAGTGCAACACTTTTTTATTAACTTCTAGTTAGCTATAGCAACACTTTTAACTATCAAATGTGACACTTTTTTTTGTTGTTTTTTATTATTTACATGCAACACTTTTTATCATCTAATATAACACTTTATGTAATTTAATGCAACACTTTTTCTAGTAGATGCAACACTTATAGAAATTTCGTGCAAATACATAAAACTTTCATTGTTTGGTAGCACTTTTAATACAACAAAAATGTAATATAACTTGATTTTGTATAATACACAACTTATAATATAATGGGTTACTATATATTATCATCCGATAACATAAATATATCATAAATAAAATCTAAATGTATTGTGACAATTAATTCAATGTTAAATTAACAACCATAAATAAATTATACTCATCACAATAAAGTTGTGTGTCAATAATCAAAATCATAATCATATCAATTTATAGAAGCTGCAAATGTCAACTTGTCTTTCACAAACTCTAGAAGTACATATCTTCCTGCATAAGAAAAAAGATAAATAATACTATGAGTAAAAATTTTCAAAACAAGATAATATAACAAGATAAGTGATTTATGATGAAGTTATAAATGTACCATATATCGCCGATAAGTCAAGCTAACAACTTTCTAACAACTTTAGATGGTAGTTTTTGAATAAGCTTCAACCGCGTCTTCAACTATTTTGTCTCGTTGGCTATCAAGATCTTGTCTCATTTCTTCTAACTCAGCCTTTTTCCTTTTATACTCCTCTTCTAATTCAGCCTTCTTCTTTTCTTGTTCCTCTTCAAGCTCTCTACGTATATCAGCTATTTTATTTTTTTCTTCTTCTACACTTGATTTTAATGATTCCATGATAACCTCTGGAACCACATATGACGCCTCACCACCAGATCCCGCCTTTTTAATCAACTTATTCGTAACACCTCTACCGTAAAGTCTACGATGTCCGGCGTACTCCTTGCTCATCACGGCCAGAAAAGGATCTATGGAAGTACTTTCATCTTCTAGAGGCTTAAAGTTCTTCATTTGTTCCTTCATGATTATACAACAAAGAAACCATTACCTAATTGACAAGTGATAAACGAGACAAGTAATATAAGGTAACTAATGGCTTACAATTTTATAAGGTAAATAATAGCTTACAATTTTATTTGCCGTGTCATCATATGAATCAACATATATATTCCCTTCTGTCCTTTTACGGGTGCGCTCAAACATTTGGGTCAAGTTTGGTGGTTCCTTGTTTGGGTTCACATTTGTCTATATCATAGGAGACATAAATATTGGTAATAATATTGCATAGGAAAAACATATTACCATTTCCTCACGAATTCTTGCAAAACTTTTTGGACCAGCCGTGTGCATGTTTTTTTGAGACATACGTGCGTCCCTTGCCCTCAAGCAACGATTCTATATAAACAAAATATAGAAATTGTCTAACAGAGTAAATCAATACAAATTATATTAACAAAATTTTGTACTAATTATGAACTGTTTAACAAATTACCATCACTTCTTTCCTACTCCATAAGCGTAGCAATTCCAAGAAATCAGCTTCTGGAATGAATCCAGGTCGATTCTTCCATCTAGTTTTGTTATCTTTAAATTTATTGAAGTGCTTTGTCTTCACCCTACATTTGTGTACCCTCCAAGCAGCTCCAATTGATGTTAGCACCCAAGATTTAGCATCCTCGGGGACAATGTATTTTTCCTAACGAATATTACATTTTACTTAAAAGGATACAAAATTGTATCGATGTGAAGATTATATATATGAAAAACTTACCAACACATACTCCCACATCTTCTCTTTATTTGACACTTTGTGCCATGAAATACAGTTTAAAGGTGCATAACTATAAGTACGAGCTATTGTACCAAAAAACCGAGAGAATTCTCCAACTGTGTCTTTCTCCTCGGTGGAAGGTCCAATTGGTTGTCCATATTTATTGCATATAATGACCTCACGATTCTTTAGTTCTCGTACATGTATACCATGCATCATTGTTGGCCCTCGTTTCTTGGTACGAGGAAGATCTAACATTCAAATTAATCATAAAATTAGTGTCCAAACATTAAAACAAAGAGATTTTTTTATATTAACATTCAAATTAATCATAAAATTAGTTTCCAAAGATTAAAACAAAGAGAGTTTTTTTTATATTAATCATAAAATTATGTTTTTCTGTATGAGGTCCTTGAAGTTCCTCTTGAAGAAGTTCATCATCCTCATTTCCTGCATTAGTCTCGCTATAATACCTTTCCGTCCCATTTTCAGGACTTTCAAATACCATGTGCTCTATGTCTACACTGTCATCTTCTTCAACATCATCTTCTTCTGCATATATTGAGGTAAAAAATGACATAATGTCTTGATAATCTGAAATTTTTATGGGATCTAATGATATATTTAATTTAACATACATTCTAATTACAAGTTTAAAATTTGTATTCTTACCGGGGTGTTTACTTTAAGAAAAAGGGGAGTTTGTGCGATATTTAATAACTAATTAAAATACATTATGAAAATAAGTTTCAACAGATAATCCAGCATGTACAGGAGCTTTTCTTTGGCAATTGAATCTCACAAGGAATTAACTTGATGTATGCATAAGTGCTAACAGCTAAGGATGTCGAGTGGTCCAAAAGTTCTATTAAAACTTGATTCAGAAAGAAATGTACTAATTGGCAAGTGTACTGCATGAAACATCTAAAAATCAATATTTAACCATTTGACACTCAAAACTATTTTATACAAGGTATTTGTTTGTAACAAATGATAGAATATTGAGTAACTACATTACATCATAACTTGGCAATACTAATACATGGCATCACAATACAGCCACGTTCTTGAATATTTGTATATGTAGCATTACAAGACTGATATTTATTGCCATTTCCTGCATAAACATAGATAATGGTTATAGTGTTACACAGCTTCAATAGCTATGAAAAGTAGAACATGAAATAAGTCTATTGAATATGATTCAATGTTTCATGAACGAAGCAGACAAAATGTATGGGAGAAAATAGAATAAGACGATGTAACCAAAAAATTTATATGATATGCACAAAGGATTAAAAAAGCTAAGAAATAATAAACACAAAAACTATAATCCAATGAACTGCAGTAAAAGGAAACTAAAGATCAAAGAATAGGAAGTGTAACAGAGTAATATGCGCTCAAGAAGAAATATAATATTTTGTCAATATAAGTATACAAAGGCAGTGGAGCTGAATGTAAAATTGACACAAAATTATACAAAGGCAAGCAATGAAAGCGAATAAAGGAGTTAATGAAAATCGTCTTCAGACGGGCTTAAAGCTAGTTACTCTGTTTTATGACTCGAGCATTTAAATTAGTGTAAAGATGAGTATTGAATTACCTTCGGAGCTCGTCAGTATATTGTCATCTCCATCGTCTTGAATGATACCATCAACCCCATCGGTATCATTGACATCTATATCATCAACAATAGGTATAAAACAAATTATTTAATGAACTATTTTTTTAATTATTAAACAAAAAGCTTTGAGAACATGACATATATACCTTGACATCTCAAGTCAACCTCCCAATCGTCACAATCATCTTCTATAATTGATGATTTTCTTGTTGGTCTCCTTGGTATGCTTGTTGAGGTAGAATTAGACTTAACTGAATTCTCATTGTTCACTCCTTTCTTATTTAAAAGAAGCTCACCCATGGTAAACTTTCCAGTGTACTGATTGTGTTTTGTTGCATTTGAATCAAAAAATTGTCTATTTTGCTCACAATCTCCTTTAAATGGTGATATATTAAAGATATCTTGAGATGTCACTCGTTGCTTAGCTAGATTAGCAAATTTGTTCATAGACATTGGCGCAATATACTTTGGACGATGTGGCTAAAACAAATTGAATTTTAATTAGTGAAAAAACTATATAACTTTAAAATAATAAATTTTGCTAATCTATATACCTTTTTGTGGACACCAATACTTGCATCAACTTGTTCCTCATAATCTCCCTCACGATCATCACCAAAAACTTGAATATACTCTTCATCTCTCTCATTAGTAACCATTTGTTTCGTTTTTCTTTTCTTTGCTTTTTTACTTTCTACCAAACTTGTCAATGATCTTGCAATATTTTTAACCCCCAACTCTCTTAACCGTTGTTGGTTCTCTTGAACCCTCATCAATTTACTTCTCTCGTAATCGTTAATATGTCTTTGAGTACCTTCATCATGTTTACTTTTATTTCCCATTATGTACCTGCATAAAACCAAATCAGTAGGTTGTTATGGTATAAAAAGAATTACTGAAAATAATTAAACTATAAAAAATTGTTAAAAGAAACAAAAGTTCAATTACACTCACGTTATAAAAGAAACATTCATTCAATTGTAAATTCAACGTTCATCTACAAAGTTGAATCCATTTACACCACATAACTTAAAATTTAGATTAGAAAAACAACGAGAACCAATGAATAAAGCACTTTGTAAGCATTTACAACCAGATAACTTAATCATTAGCATCTTCATCGGCTTCCATCCAATCCCATAAAGTATCATCATTATTAGAGTCATCGCTTTCATTGTTAACTTCCTCCACATCAGCTAAACTTGTATTTGCATCAACCATAAGAGGAGGTATATCTTTTCTTAGTAATTGAATATCATGATCACCAACTTGAGGCAAAGAACATGTCTGGTCTTCATTAATCTCTTCCCAATATGAGGCACCAACATTTTCACCACTTTCTTCCTCAAAGTCATATACATCTCTAGGAACACTAATCATAACATAATGCAACCCATGTTCTATGGGGTCTGGCAAATAGAACACTTGATGCACTTGGGAAGGCATCACAAAAGGATCATCTGAACAACAAAATTTGTTCAAATTAACACAAGTTAAACCAAAATCATCTTTCTCAACTTGGTACCACTCGCAACGAAACAAAACAACTTTGAACTTTGACCAATAGTCTAGTTCAATTATTTCTAAAATTCTACCGTAGTAGTCAACATTCCCAACAACTGGATTTTTGTCCCTGGAGCTGGCAAAACTAGGAGTTAAAGCTGTTAGTGAAACACCACTGTTTTGTGTCTTGCATCTTGCATCACGTGATTTTGTATAAAACCTATACCCCTTGACATAGTAACCATGGTATTTCCTTGCTGTTGGACTAGGTCCCTTAGCTAGCCAAAAAATATGATCTGGAACATTAGAACTAATTGCTTTGTCTTTTAACCATTTAGCAAACTCATGACTATGGTTTTGTGCTCGTGTCCATCTACTTTTTCGTGGTAGGCTATCAATATAAACTTGGTGTCCACTGCATTATTCAAACATCATTTGGACAACACAAAAATGTGGATTAGTTGATAACTTGTTTAAACATATGATTTATACAATAACAAAATGGGAAATGTGGTCATAAACAACTTACTTTATATACTCATCAACCTGTGCACAATCAGAATTAAATAGGGCGTAACGATGTGCTTGTTCACTTAGAATGCCATGTAAAGTGAATAGCTTGCCTTTTCTTCGTCTTTTACCACCCAAAGGATGGCCAAGATTTACAAATACTACTCCACCAGATTCATTTTTTGTAGTCAAAACATGAGAATCGCCTACACCGCTCGTAAGTCTTGTTTTTACTTCACCCGTATAACGTGAGCAAAAAGTCAAACATTCTTCAATCATATACCCTTCTGCAATAGATCCCTCTGGTCGACTCTTGTTCCGTACATATGACTTTAACTTACACAAGTATCTTTCCATCGGGAACATCCATCTATAGTGCACACGCCCACCAAGCCTTACTTCATTTACTAGATGAATAGGTAAGTGCACCATTATGTCAAAAAAGGCTGGCAAGAATATTTTTTCAAGTTCACACAATGTTTCCGATATTTCTAATTGTAATCGATCAAGGTCTTGTGGCTTTATTACCTTCATGCACAAATTCCTAAAAAAAGCACCCAACCTTATCAAAGGTATTGAAACATGCCTAGGTAATGACTTTTTCACAGCAACTTGAAGCAAATAATGCAACAAGATGTGAGCATCATAACTTTTGTAACCGGAAACTTTCCTTTCAGAAGAACGCACGCATCGTGTAACATCTGATGCACACCCGTAAGGCAATTTCACTTCCTTCAAAGCATGACAAAATATGTCTTTCTCCTTTGATGACATAGAAAAACATGCTTTCGGAAAGTAAACATGCTTACCATCCTCCGAAAGTTCTGGTTGAAGCCTTTCTTTTATGCCTATTTCTAAAATGTCAAACCGAGCTTTTGCATGATCCTTTGTCTTTCCACTTATATCCAGCAAAGTACCTATCAAGTTATCACATATATTCTTTTCAATGTGCATCACATCAAGATTATGTCGACATGCATTGAACTGCCAATATGGCAATTCAAAAAATATTGATTTTTTCTTCCATGGACATGTGCTATCATTTTTTCTTTTTTGTGTCTTTCCGAAGAAATTTTCAAAATTTGACAACTCTCTCAAAGCTTCAACACCTGATAAAGGTTTTGGAGAAAGCCTTTCCTCAATTTTACCATTGAAAGCACTTTTATTATGTCTCCATGGATGTTTTTCATCCAAAAATCTACGGTGATCCATGTAGCATGTCTTTCTACTATGCTTCAAGTATATCGAACTAGTTTCATGATTACAACATGGACATGCAAAATTTCCTTTTGTTTTCCATCCAGACAACATTGAATAACCTGGAAAATCACTAATGGTCCACATTAAGGTTGCATGCATTTTAAATGTCTCATTTTTAGATTTATCGTATGTTTCCAACCCATCAACCCATAGTTCTTTCAGCTCCTCAACTAATGGTTGCAAGTAGATATCAATATTATTTCATGGAGAATCAGGTCCAGGAATTAACAAGGACAACATAAAGTATTCTTGTTTCATTGACATCCATGGAGGCAAATTGTAATTGACTAACACCACAGGCCATGTGCTATGAGCTATGCTCATTGTTCGAAATGGATTAAATCCATCACTAGACAATCCTAACCTCACATTCCTAGTTTCTTTAGCAAAATGAGGATACAAAGAATCAAATTCCTTCCAACTTTGTCCATCTGCAGGGTGTCTTAAGTTTCCGTCTTTAGGACGTTCTTCGTCATGCCATCTCATATATTTAGCTGTTTCAGCACACATAAAAAGTCTCTGTAGCCTAGGTTTTAAAGGAAAATGCCACACCACCTTAGCAGGCGTCGAAGTTTTGTTTGAATGTTTCCCTTCTTTCTCTTTCGGTTTTTTCCACTTAGAGGTGTGACAGATGTGGCACACTTCATCATGTTCATACATTTTCCAATATAACATGCAGTCATTTGGACATGCATGTATCTTTTTATAATCAAGGCCCAAATCCTTTATTATACTTTTAGCTTCATAAAAATTTGTGGGAAGTTTTGCTTTAGGAATCATCTCCTTTAAAAGTTGTAAGAGATCATCAAAGGCCACATTAGTAAGCCCATGAAGCGTCTTGTAGAGTAATAGTCTAATTATAAAAGATAGCTTAGAGAAATTCTTACACCCAGAAAATAACTCTTGCTTCCCATCTTCCACCAACCTATAGAACTTTTTGGCATCTTCATTGAAACCTTCTTGTAAGTTACTTCCATTTTCAAGGGTGTCTCTAAACCTATCATTCAACAATTCATCAAAATTATCATTCATGTTTGACATATTAGGATCTGTGACTTCATCTGAATCTTTTAAAGATGAATATTCTTCCCCGTGAAAAACCCACACGTAGTAGTTGTCTACAAATCCTCGTCCTTTCAAATGATCAAAAACTTCATTTATGCGATGCCAGTAACGGTTTTGACACTTTTTACATGGACAACATATTTGACCTCCCCTTGATGCTTTATCAAAAGAGGCATTAAGGAATCCAATAACTCCTATTTCAAACTCAGGCAACCGTCTAGGCATGTACATCCAATCTCTATTGTTTTCCATTTGAGGTCGTAGCTTAAGTAAATAACAATCCTAATTATAAGGAAGATCCATCAAGTGATACATCAAAAAAATAAGATATAAGAATAGCGATTGATGGCATTTCAAAAAATAAGATATGAGAGTAGCAAGTGAAGTTTGTCGTTATGAAAGTAGCATAGTCAAATGTATGAGTTAGTAGTTAATTGAGATTGTTAATGGGTCAATGATAAACAGTTAATTTTGTTTGACATGGAATGTATATATATCAATTTGATTTCTATGGGTATGTATGTATTATATAACTATGGGGCTAATGACTTGGTTTAGAATTTATATATAGGTTAAGCACTGATTGGGAATGATTTTTGGATTACACCATAGCATATGAATTTCCCTGTTAAAGTAAACATAGAAACCAGAACCATAAATAACATTTAAATTACCAACATCACTATTCTCTTCGGTTAATATACAAAAATAATGAACTTTTCAAAACAATAAACAATTCTACAAGTAGTAACATAGGTATTGTGATTTAGTGTTTTAACTTTTTTGTTGAAGATAAGGCACCAATTGAAAAGCATATCGGTCAAGGAGAGCAGACTTAAACAATCATATATTTCCTAGTAGCTAAAGCACAAAACATATTTCTTTAAGTATTAGATAAGGCATATATTCAGTTGGGCATATCATTTTCCATAAACATTGCAAACAGTCATTGAATAATTCCAATTTCCATACACGCTTAGTGTGAAGAATAAGTAGAAATTAAAGCTATAAGTTTATTAGATAGATCAAATGCAGTTTTCTCTTCTTTTTCTAAGAAAATGAGGGCCCCAAGGAACACAGCTACTTTGTAGAACAAATCACTATTAATAAAGCATAATGATAAAAGAAACAAACAAAACTCGTACGAAAAGGTAACGATTGAAGATTATTGAGATCTGAATCGAAATATAGAGAAAAATAAATTCCGATTAAAAATCAAAATATACCTCCGATGAAGAAAACGTGAACGATGTGTTTGGGGGGTTTTTCTTGAACGATGAGATTGAGTATCAATTATGCGATTTTTGGAACTGGAATTGGAATCTTGATTTCTTCTCCTTGAAAATCGAACGAGGGTTCCAGAAGAACGGCAGTTAAAATTTCAACATAATAATATGAAATTAATGGAATGGTGATATATCTCATATCGTGGAAATTAGGAATTGGGATAATAATAATAATAATAATAATAATAATAATAATAATAATAATAATAATAATAATAATAATAATAATATTAACAATAACAATAATAATAATAATAATAATTATTATTATTATTGTTATTATTATTATTATTATTATTATTATTATTATTATTAGTAGGGCAAATTGTCGAAAAAGATAATCTAAATATCAAAATTTGCCCGTAAAGGTAACGTCCAATTTTTTGACCGAGAAAGGATTATAAATTTCAAGTTGTAACAAAAAAGGGTATAATGCATGAAATTTATACCTTTTTTTGTTACAAATTGAAATTTATAATCCTTTCTCGGACAAAAAAAATTGGACGTTACTTTTATTGGCAATTTTCGATATTTAGATTACCTTTCTCGGCAATTTCCCTTATTATTATTATAGTTAATGGTATTAATCTTGTAGCGCTCGGGTGAGGACGTGTGGCACAAGCATGACCTATTTATTTATTCGTGTCACATAACTAAACACTAACCCACATATGTTAGACATAAACACTACCTAATAAACTTTTCATTATAAGGGTTGACGAGTTCGTATGTCATAAATAGGTTCGTGATGAGTCACAAATGAGACTAGTTAATATATAATTATTCTATAAGCCCGAAATAAATATTAGGAAAACTGATTCATTAAACAATTTTTAATAGAACTTTTAATATTTTAACTATACATGACTATTTGAACTAATACATGACTATTTTTAAAAATCCATTAAACAACTTTTATTATTTTAACTATACATGACTATTTGAACTTTAGTACAATGAACACTTTTTAACATGTTTCAATTTTCATGAACTTCGCAACACTTTTGAAGTAAGTGTTGCCTTTTAAGTTAAGCAAATGCAACACTTTGTTAAAAATGTTGTATTTTCTCTAATAGTTGCAGCACTTTCATATAAGTTTTGCGTTTGAATCTTTTCAAATGCAACATTTTTAAAAAAATGTTGCAATTTTATACAAATCTTGCAACACTTTAAAAAAAGTGTTGCATTAGATATTCAAATGCAACACTTTTGTCTTCAAAGTGTTGCTTTTATAATCAATGTTATGTATAACGCAACAACTTTTACAAGTGTTGCTTCTAAACCGTTGCATTAGCCTCATTTTGTTGTAGTGTTTAAAGACATTTCTCCACTTATGTGATTACATCTCGTTTCATATCCAGCAACCAATAATCTACCCTCAGGTCTTTATACAGTTGGTAAATTCTGACTGAATAGAAAATCTAAACTTGTGAACTTCCTTTAGATATGTCTGACACGCATCTCAATAACCTGGTACCCATATACCATCGTATCTAATCAATATATCACGACTGTCTTTAATCGGATTAATTACTTATCCCTTTTTATCCACTCTTTATTATACTTTTCACTTTTGATCACTTTTGACTAAGCTGTTCTTATCACATTTGAATAAGGGCGTTGTAACTATCATTTTAATGACTAATCTTTCATAAGGACTGTTTCTGACTTTTAGTTCAAAACATCGGCTATAACTTTAGCTTTACTAGAATAATATAATATTCTAATCATAATCTTTCAATAATTCTAACCAGTGTTTCTATCACATTTTATGGTTTTCCGTTCCACAAAACATTTCAAACATTTACGATCAGTGTAAACAATACACTTGCCAACTCACTGTGCAAAACATCACAAATATTTTCATTCTTCAATCAGTACAGCGCAAGAAATAGTGCTTCACATATTTTCTGTTGCAAATCCCATAAAGCTATTGATCACTGACTTATTTAACATTCGCCTATACACCTTATTTATTTAATACATAAACACTGCTGATGTATCAATAAGGCCAAAATGCATCACAACAAATTTAAAATGCCCATAATCAATTCTGAACACGGTCTAAGGAATGTCATCCGTTCTGATCTTAAGCTGATGATAATCCGACCTTAAGTCAATTCTGAAAACCACATTACCCCATTATAACTGATCAAGTAATTCACATATTCTGAGCAACGGATATCTATTCTTAATAATCACTTTATTAAACTCACAATAATTAATACACATATAAAAG
>JAUEJL010076546.1:0-15843 GCA_032274825.1 Drosophyllum lusitanicum | reverse complement strand
AGTTCACTGCGTCTCGCTCGAGTAAGTTAACCCGGAGAGGGTACCCGATGGGGCTACCCGAAACACCCGAAATGGTGTTCCCGACGGTACCCGATGGAGATCGGGCTACCCATAACGCTCGGTCTTAAAATTTAATTCATTTTGAATGTTATATTAATGTTCTTAAAATTGTTAACTTATTATTATGACTATAATTATCATCAATAATATACTTTTTATATTCTTGGTGTTATTGAAGAGTTGTTGAAGATGTTATAATTTCTAAGATGAACACTGCCATAAATCACAAGAACCAAATTTGTACGTACGTTTCATTCGCCTTCTATTTGATCATTGTCATTGCTCTGGTACTAGTATCCTTATGACAATCATATGATTGAACTGTTGCTGTTACTTGGATATGATTGTGGGTGGAATCGATTTATATAAGCACCAATAACTTATTTATGTAAAGGTTTAGGCCACTAAATAGCATCCAATTTTTCTAAAAATGTCAATGTAGGTAATTTACCTTTTTATTACCCAAATAAGTAATATACTTTATAGTCATATGTTAAAGTAAGGACTTGAATTTTCGGATTACTCCCACTGTTAGATCACCACCAAACCTTGATGCCATGTGATTTCTTTCTTGGTAGTGACGGTAGAGTTTGATCAGCCTTTTGTATGTAGTCGTTACCGGATTTAAAGAAAACAACAACAACGCAGCTATCTTTAAAGCCCGTAACGACGGCCTACAGAACACCGATCAGATTCTACCGTAACCTCTAGGAAGGAATTCTGGTTATGTCACCAAAGTTTGGTGGTGATCTAACTGTGCAAACTCCGGTTAGAGCCAAAACGCTAAAAAAATTCAAGTCATTATTTACTTGAACAGTGTACCACAAAGTAGATTACCTATTTGGGTAATAAAAATGTAAATTACATACATGGACACTTTTAAAAAAGTAAGATGCTATTCTATGGCTTAAACCCTTTATGTAACTATATTTAATTTTAATTTTTTTTTACTAATTAATACAACTATCTTTATTTTTATCAATCAATCCAACTACTTTCAATTTAATACCAATTTATGTAACATTTTATCAAAAACCGAGTTAGATCTTACTTCATGTGTTTTTTTCTATCATATTGTTATTTTTTAAACAAACAAATGAATGAATACATGTTTCTCTCTCGCATTAGTTCGACTCCTCACATGTTTTCTTTATTAAAACATCTATTTATTTATTTATATAGAAAACTAATGTATGATTTGGAATTTTGGATGATGACATGGCAAATAACACATTAAAACCAAATTCATTACACCATTTAGAAAGTTTTAAGTAAATTTTTTCACAGAATAAGACAAGTACATAAATTGGTAATAAACTGAATGATAATGGCATAAACTAGTAATATATTAAGAAAGTTGCATTGATTCATACAAAGTTATGCTACATAAATAATACTTCCTCCGTCCCAATATTATTGTCTACTGTGTTATTTTATTCTATCTCAAAGTCATAGACTGTTACTTTTCATAATTTACCCTTAATTAATTATCATTATTACATTTTTACAAGTCAATGGTGTATTAAATCTAAGGCTAAAAATAATTTTTTTACTAATAAAATCTTGCATTAATTGTACCGTCTTAAATCGTGTGTGTTTTTGTCTGTTGACTTAAAGTCGTAAATGAACTGAACAAACACCAACGAGGCTTTTTCGTGTTCGTTCGTTTAACTTTAGCTGAACAAATAAACGAACGAGCTTGTGTGTCAACTATTTAAAAGATTAGTTAGTTCATATACATTTTTGTTTGTTCATTTAAATGATAAACAAATGTAAACGAAGGAACACAATATAATGCAAATCAAACATTATTAACAAAAATAAACACTAAATATATAAACACACACACATATAAATGAATGGATAACCGAATGTTCACGAACATAAATAAACGAACGAAAGCTCTGTTCGTGTTCGTTTAAGTAAACTAACGGAAAATCTT
This sequence comes from Drosophyllum lusitanicum, assembly GCA_032274825.1. Taxonomy (NCBI): domain Eukaryota; kingdom Viridiplantae; phylum Streptophyta; class Magnoliopsida; order Caryophyllales; family Drosophyllaceae; genus Drosophyllum; species Drosophyllum lusitanicum. The sequence continues at coordinate 13,841 of JAUEJL010076546.1, read as the reverse complement.
GTTCGTGTTCGTTCATTTATTAAACAAACGAACATAAACAAACTTCCCACCACATGATTTCACGAACAGTTCATGAACATTCAGTTCGTTTACAGCCCTATATGAATAGTAATTTTAGGACATAGGGAGTAACATGATAGTTAAACGATCACATACCACACGTATAACATTTGGAAAGTAAAACAAATGTGATCTCAATAAGGAAGTCTACACTATAGTTAAAAAACGTCCCTTCCTTGAAACTCCTCGGCCTTAAACAAGCATGTATGGTTCATTAAACAAACAACTTTCTTACCTCAGAGGTTATGCATCCTTCTACTTATATTCATTTTTATTCTTTTATTAATTAGTTAACATATGTGTCAAAATTAATAAAAAATACGAGGAAACAAAATTAGTGAAATTATATGTGTCGTTATTTAATAATTAAAATAATAAAGTAGGAATATATTATAAAAGGAAATAGAATGTTTCTTTCTACATACTTTTGCCCTCAAATAGAGTTATGCAGATAATCTATTATTATATATAATGACATTTATAACAGTAACTTTATGATAATATGTTATATACATGTTGTTGCTTAAACTATACACTAAATGACGTTGGCAGAGTGGCATAACATCATTGCTGCATCAACTAAAGGTCTGGAGATGAACTCCTGCATCTGGCTGATTTCCTTTTATTTATTTTTTGATTGAATTTTTATTTATTTATGATTTATCACTATATTAAAATAATTAATTTTTTATTTTTTATTTTTTTATAACCGTCTCATTTTTTGTCTATATTTTAATATAAACTTCATAGTATTACGATATTTATCTAAAAACCTCTTTGTTCTACGATAAAACTTTTATTTGATTGTAAGATTAATAATATTAAATAGTAACATTAGACGTAATATGACAAATAAACTTGAAACGATTTGAAACTAAACTAAATAGCGCATTGCAATACTAAAATTTTAATTTCTTTTCACGCTTTATATTAAATATTTATGCTTGAATAATAATTTTTGTATTTTGATCATCCTAAAACCCGCTGCAAAGCGTGAGTATACCATAACTCGTATATAACATTTTACAGGAAATATGAACAGTAATTCATTTGTCCGGTAGTAAAATCTAAATCTTTATATACATAATAAAGAGCTACTTAAATAGTAGTTGTTAACAGATGGAATGATGAGTTCTCTTTTCTATAATAGTTATACTCAAGTTCAAGTCTTGGATTATGCATAGTTTTTTGTTTGTGGTCTAGAATGCTCAGCGCCTCATTAGTTAGTATCATAATTTAATTTGTTTTTTCTAACCACTTTATATTTATCTAAGTTTCGATATAAATTTTATTGTAATACATATTTATCAATCAAATGTATTTTTAAATCATAGTACAAAAAAGTACATTTTATTGGATAACCATTATCTTACATTAACATTTATATAGGAATATAAAAAAAAATGAGACGATTATAAATATATTTATTGACATTTACTCATTCTCTATATTTGCAAAAATAATACATTACAATTGGTAAGCCTTATAATTTTGTTTTTTCTTTTTAAAGCAAAGAAACATTAGTGTTAATAATATTAAGAAGAATGATAACCACAACATTTAAAGCTGTGGATAAGAATAAAAAAAGAAAACTTAGTTTTTAAAAATAACAAACACAACTTATGTTTTTTAATCAACTTTTCATAAATTTCATACTTAACTTTTAATTGTGTTTAAACTTTTTATATATGAAACAAGGTTACCATTTTTAAAAATTAAAATCATATTATTTTTATTCTTATACACAGTACTAAGGGTTGTGATTATTATTCTCCAATTTTTACCCCGCTATAATACGCGGATAAAACCACCTCGTTTATCTATTATAAGGGTGATGATTATCTTGCCCTACTCATCCATAGGAGACAATGTCTCTCATCCCAATTATCAAACATTCATAACTTACACTCTTGTGGTGTCCAAAAGAAAATGTTGTTTTTAAGGAAATTTGTCATTTTTACAAAGATGATATCAACTTTTTTTCAATTTTACCTTCTTTTATTTTTACCAATTTTGTCAACATACTATCAAACTTTTTCTAATTTTACTAACTTTCTTTTATTTTTACCAATTATACAAATATATTTTCAAATTTTTTACAATAAATACATCCTAAAAGCAACTATTTTTATTGTAAAATAGTTCATATCAACTAAGATATTTATGTAATTTGTTTAGAATTTAGATAAGCCAATAAACTTAACTATTTTTTATCAATATAAAAGTTTATATATTTATTGTGTTTTTATCACACAATAAGTCATATTTATCTAAAGAAGCTAGTTAGGACACTCTATTAATTGAATTGCTAATGGTAGCTTTATACTATGATAAAGAATGCATGCTTATTTATGAAAATATAGTGTTCAGTATAACCATAAGTCAAGATTTATCATTTTAAAAGTTAACTATAAATAGTTATGTTTTATGATTAGCAACTTTGTTGTTAAAAATTAGTTATGATATACAACAGTTCAAATAAAAATATGATATAAACAAAAATCATAACTTTTAGTTTCTGATTTGAAGTCTTGTTTAATTAGTAGATTTTGATGAGTATTATTTTGAACATCATAACACAAGCACATCCTACTTTACTTCTAAATCTACATTTTTTTATCAATAGCTAAACTAGAACCCGTAACCATAAGAACATCTCTCCAACACCTTGATACCTTTAAGCTTACAAGCCCTTTGATAGATTTTAATTTTGATGAGTAACTGAACACAAGATTTCAAAATTCAAAACATACATGACACTAATGATAAAAGACTTCTATAAGCTACTCAATTTCCACACCAACTTTTAAAAAACCAACTTTTAAAACTCAATTCAAACCAACAATCACGTCGTTTCAACCATCCACTTTAAACACTCTTACAATGATAATATGTTATTTCTTAAAACAAGGTTATATAGTATTTATAGGTTTGTTCGGAATTTTAGAAGAATAAAGAAAAAGGAAAAAAGATTGGAATATAAAGTAAAATAATTTTTTTGTAGTATTAAGATAAAACATGTTTTTTTAGAGAAAAATAAAGGAAAGCTTGAGATAATTTTGTTATTGTAAAACTTTAAAAATGTGTTTGTATAATTAGTAAAAAGAAACGTTCACATGATATGGAAAACACGATACCAATGAGAATTATTTTGGTAGATATTCATTCATACCCTTTGCTAATGTGTTTTCTACATATGGAGTACACAAAGTTCCACAGCAGTGTTGCATGACCTGAAATGGAGAATACCAATTTCTTCTACAGAAGCAACATATATATATATATATATATATATATATGGCTGCTCTACAACTTCACACACTACCAACACACTTGTTCCAAAATTGTGATCTAATAACACATTCTAACTACAACAATACTTGACAATAACAACACAATCTCAACAGAAGAACAAAAAAGAGAAAACACCTGCTATTCATGTCCCAGATGTTTATGGACTCATTTCTTCCTGTTCTTGTTTTTAACAACTCTAACTATTCTCCTCCCAGATTTCTCACCACCAGACCCTAACGAGAAACTTCCACCTCCAGCATTGAACTCTAAACTAGACGACTGGAAAGGATTCTGAGGCTGTGCTTGGTTTTGATTCCGCTGGCCACCAAATTGGAAAGGAACTGTGGCTGGGGCTGGGGTCGGGGTCGGGGTTGCTGAACCGAACATGAACCCTGGTGCAGTCACAGGAGCTTGACCAAATGAGGAAACAGGACTAGGAGTTTGCATAGAATCCTCAGCCATACTATCTTCCATACTCATATGATCATTATTATTATTATTTGGTGATGCTCCAAAAACAGGAGTTGGGTTTCCAAAAACAGATGGACCGGCAAAAGATGAGTTGGTAGTGCCAGCTGTCATGAATGAAGAGGTATTGGATGAACCAAACATGGGTGTAGAAGATGCCCCAAAACTGAAAACTGACGACGATGGAGAAGAAGTAAATGTAGAGCCAAATCCTGAAGACTGTTGTGGGGCCTGCCAAGTAGAACCAAATATGCTTGTGGTGGTGGACCCACTAGTAGAATTACCAGATTTGCCCTCTGAAGATGCAGCAACGGAACCATTACCAAAGCTAGGTGACGAACCGAATGCAGGAGTCGATGAACTAAAAGAATAACTGCCTGAAGAGGGGGTGGAAGAACCAAATGAGAAAGAGACAGCAGCAGATGCCTGAGTGTTTGCCTGGGAGCCACTGGTGATATTAAAGAATGACCCCTGTGACTGAGCAGTGGTGGTGGTAGAAGTGGCTGCAGGAGAACTGAAGCCAAAGAGCCCACTTCCGGTGGTGTTAGTGGTGGTGGTGGTCGTCGTTGATGTAGCTGCCAGAGAACTGAATCCAAAGAGCCCATTTCCTGTGGTGGTGGTTGAAGTAGCTGCAGAAGAACTGAAGCCAAAGAGCCCACTTCCAGTGGTGATGGTGGTTGTTGAAGTAGCTGCTGGAGAGCTGAAGCCAAACGGACCACTTCCAACGGTGGTGGTTAAAGGAGCGGCTGGAGAACTGAAGCCAAAGAGTCCACTTCCGGTGGTGGTGGTGGTGGTGGTCGATGCAGCTGCGGGAGAGCTGAAGCCAAAGAGGCCACTTCCAGCTGTAGTGGCGGTTGTGGCAAAAGATGTAGCAAAAGGTGACGTGGTCATGTTGAGTTTTGGTTCCTTCCCATTTATAGCATTGCTGTTCCCAGTTTCTGCCATTGAAGTTGTAGATACTGTTGAAGTAGCAGACCCAAAACCAAAAACTGGTGTTGGCACAGAAGTAGAGAAAATAGCAGCAGCCGGGATGGTGGTACTTGAGGAAGTAACATTGGGAGAGCTATTATTGAAAATTGGATTTGTACTAGCACCAGAAGCAGATACAGAAAAAGCAAGAGGGCTTGAGGCAGGTGTTGTGTTGGGAGCACTTAAGTTTGTGGTAAGGTTGCCAAACAAGAAACCACCACTTGATGTAGCTGCAGGGACAGCAGGAGCTGCTGATTTTCCGAACATATTTGCGGACTTTTGATCGTTCCCATTTTTATTCCCATTCCCAATTTCGTCTTTGCTGGGAGCCGAAAATTTTACATGATCATTCTTTGTGATTGAATTGAAGACACTGCACAAACATAATAGAGATTAGGATCCATACATAATAAGCAAATTCAGTTTCAGCAATAAAGGAACAACCAGAGGACGCAATTTACTTATGAATGGCTAGATTTGGGATGTGTTTTATCTCAAAGGGATCAAATCATAAATATTACCCAAAAGGGGACCAGATTGAAAGTTGCAAAGTCTAACTTAAAGCATACAACATCCTAAATTGCTAAAGATTTGGTTATCGTTGTAGCACTGGAATTAAACACGTTATTTATTTATCAAAAAGTAGACAAAAGGGTTTACAGGGCAAACCCACACGTTTCAATCCATGCTAAAAATGACCCGTTTCTAGCCAAACCCATTTAGATCCTCCCCCCAACAAAAATAAAACAACCCACCCATCACGACATCCGCATACAAAAACGAAGATGAAATAAACAAAAACGAAGATGTGTAACCTAATTGAGTCATGTGCTTTTGGATCTGAACTAGCATTTTGTTGTGATTCAAAAGACCGATTAGCATAAAGCTGGACTGGTGACACCTTTTCTACATCTGTGCCAAACGAGAAAGAATTTGAGTCCTTCTCTGGAGCAACCTTCTCCTTTTCCAAAGTTGATTGTGAAACCAAACTTGTTTGTGTAGTTGTAGTTGATGGAGATGAAGTTGGTAATTTAAACCCTATTTCCTGCTCACTAACAGAACCACCAAAAATTTCAACATCACTTTTTGGAGAAGCAGCAGCAAGTTTAGCTTCTTTCAACTTAGACTCTTCTTGGACTTTAGGGACCTCAGGGAACACTGGTTTATTATTTTCGACCAATGCAGGAGATTTGGCAACTTCTGCTGCTTTCGATGTTTCTATGATGTCAGCAGCAGCAGGCTTGTTTGCTACTAAAGAAGTCTCCACTTTACTAATTTCAGCCGAAGGAACGGACATATGCCCATTATCATGAATATCATCATCAATCTCGAACGAATCCTCGGGTGCACTCATCTGAAAAGCTCGTCTCTTGTGAGGAGGCTCAGCTGTAACCTTGGGGGTTAAATCAGTAATTCCAACAACTGGTGCTTTATCTTTTATATACTCTGTTGTTGAATCACCATTGACCGAAGTCAACATGTTACGCTGTATAGGAAACTTCCTTGAGCCATTTTCTTCAATCTTGTCTTTGATTTGAGAAGTCAGCTCTCGACTATCATGCAACCTATCATGCTGTTGAACCTCTGGTTTCTGAATATCATGAGGACTACAATGAAATTTAGGTGAATCCACTTTCTCCAAGCTTCTAAGAGCCTGACCATGGAGCATATCTAACGTAAGTTCATTGGGCAATTTCTCTCTCATTCCAGCATGTGGTGAACCTGAACTTTTTTCATTTGGGCTCGGTTTCTCAAGGTGTTGCAGTATTTTGTTGGCTGTTTGAGTGGACTTTGTAGGAACAGAGGCATAGCCTGAGACTTTTGGTTCAGGTTTGTTAGTTAAAAGCAGCTTCTGGTTCATAACATCTGTTTGTTGAAAAGAAGTGTATCCGAGTTCTTTTTTTTCTCTTACAGAAAAAAGATTAGCTTTCTGCCGGACTCTACGCAGTGGACCACCCGATCCAATATCATCTTCAAGTAAAGAACTCCTACGTTTTAGGACCTGAGGAAAAGTGTGGACACACAATTGGAAAAGGAAAAAACAACACCACAAAAGCCAGTTTCTACAAGCTATTATCATAAAAAGATAAATGCACTTTGTTCGATTTTTATTTAGGGCAACACTTTGTTTGCACCCACAAAAGACTAACTTTCAAAATGTTTTCATATAGGAAATCTTCTAAGTTAACCGGTTTCAGGCGACTTTTTTAAGTAGAAACAAATCGTGTTACCCAAAATTGATATCCATGCCGGATCAAATTTCAGCAACCTTCTTATGCAATTTTTCCAGTTCTATAAATGTATAAAGATAAGGCATATAGCCATATATCCAACACATACCATTTTGCCCTCATCCCTCAATGCAGCCTGAGATGTTGATGATGCACCATGACCATACTCTGACCTGATTCCCTGAAAAATATGACAGCAGATAGAGAATCTACTTCAGCAATATTGAGGAGTGAGCCCAACAGAGGTATGAAGATCAAGCAAACCTTTTGGCTGAAAGTTGTTGGGCTCCTGGAATATGGCGTACGAGCCATGCTGTACATGGCTGATCTGCCTCGAGATCTTGGTGTCATGAAACCATTTTCAAGACCCTTAAAACTATTTGCAGTCTTCAGAGCAACTGGTGTGACTAGCGTTTCTGGAAGCAGCTTTGAATCTTGTCTAAGTGTTTGACTGGTTAACCCTAGTGCTGACGGTGCTACCTTCGTAGGCCTGGATCCCATGTAAGACTTTGCCAGCTCAGCAGGTGAAGCAATCTCCTCTTCAAGAACCTGAAGACAATATAATGGATACATTGCATGTAAAAACCAAGGATGGTGAAAGTAAGATAAAAACATGTTTGCGTAAAATAAAAAAAGTAATAATATGTACACGCATGAATAGAGACAAGCATGGACATATTACTAACTCTTGAAGTGACGATGGGAGCTGAAATAGCAGCATTAAAGTTATCCCTCTCCTCTCCGTATTTTTTCAGGGAGCCACTTGTTGATGCTTGAAGCCTTAAAAGAGGAGATGGTGAACTGAGCGGCTTTGCTACATCCCTTTCAACAATATCGTCAGAAGTTCTTGAATACAACAATGAAGTCAACCTCTGAATCTCAGATCTGTAGCAGTATGTAGCATCAGTAATCTCAGTATAATTCACAGACACAAATACAGTTGGGCTAACAAATCATAAAAGATACCATTTGTGTCAATTTATTACTTCGGACTGGTTTTCTACTCTCTTTTTTTGAAGATAAATTCTGGGACGGAATTCTAATAAATAGCATTCCCAAGGGCCAAGTCTACTACACACTCTGACACTCATAGTTCATACCCGCAAGACAGAAACCCATGTTTAGTAGAAATGAAATACTTTAACCAGATGTAGAAGAAGAAAAGAAGAGCCAAGATGAAAAGGATCCTGTAAGTTTTGTTTCTATGTTGAATCTATAGATTCTACTAGGAGCAGTAAGCACATATATTAGTACTAGAACAAAAAAGATATGTTATGTTTATAACTTCAAAGAGATGCAGAATAAAGTTGGGGAGCATTTGTTATTTATTAAGTTCTCCACAGCTTGCCAAATTTTTTAATGGCGTCTAATAATAATAACTTCAAAAAATATTTGGCTCTTTTAGAATACAAAAGGAAATGTTAAAAATCCCATTGAGAACCCAGAAAATACATGTTAGAAATAGCCGTGCAATCAAGAAGTGTTGGTTCTCGTGCAACGAGCCACAAAAGAGTGTTTTATGCAAAATTCGTACATAACTATTTTTACCTCAAAAGCAAGCTTTTGGCCAGAGTGGAGATGGATGCAGCCCTCGCATGTATGTGACATAAATATATTGCGGCTTATAAATAAATGGACACACCCGTGAAGCTCAAACACATGGTATAAAGGTAACGACAGAAGTCACCAACTAGACTAACGACAGAAGTCACAAACTAGAGCATAAATAATAACAATGTGGGACTGTAGTTGAGGAAAGACCAACCTGGTAAAGGTTTTCTGTTGCAACATTTGTTCAAGCTCTGATATCCCAGTAGCAGCAGAAATGCTAGCAGAATTCCCACCTTGATCGGTGCTAACCTCTGCTACTCCAGTACAGTTCTTCAGTTCAGGTAAATAGAAGTTCATCAAGGATTAAATGGTTTCAGACAGAATGGTTGATAAAGCAAAGTGACAACAACATAATAAACCAGTTACATATGATCTCTTAAAAGATAAAAGTACCATGACTAGTAACAATGATAAATATCTCCTTTCCAGATACTTTTTGATAGTTAATTGTAACGACTCCTAAAACACAATTCATCTGACCAAGTCCAAACTACATTTGAAATCTCGAACTTACATTCACATCCCGTACTGACTCCTGAGGAACATTCTGGGGTTCTTCATTAGTCTCTGTCACATTAAAGCTATTGTAAGAACATGTAAAGCATAAAGCATAAATTCAAGTGAAATCATAATACAAAAGCTATTTCTATATCTCATAAGTTCCACACACAGAAACAGTTATAACAAGACTCTTCCATTGACATCTATCACTTATTGCAAAAGCAACCGTTTAGAGATCCAGTTCCATGCCATACAATTATGGTAATGTCTTAATAATGTTTTCACCAAGTAAGCTACCTTGCTCAATGCATATGAATATCCTTAGATTCATTACCTGGTTTGAAAGTTATGATACATGCTATGATATATCGGTTAAAGTGTTAAACAATGGTTAGTGTGTCCTAATGTGATGGCTAGACAAAATGAGTATTATGGTTATGTTTCCGATCATTAATTACTCGCAAGAATTACTCAAAAGTCAAAACTCATGTAATTTTCTGTCTCTGTATTCTAGTCTCAAAATAGTAAGCAATATCTAAACATCCTAAAACATATTCTCGGTACAAATCAATATCCTTAGATTCATTACCTAGTTTGAAAGTTATGATACATGCCTGATACAACAGTTAGTGTATTCTAATGTGATGGCTAGACCAAATGGTTACTATGATTACGTTTCAGATCATTTAGTATTTACAAAATACAAGAACTACTCAAAACTTATTGGTTTTCAGCTAATACCTCAAAAAGTGTCCAATATAATTGTCTGCTGCTGTATTCTATTCTCAAATTATCTAGTCAGTAAGCAATATCTACACATCCTAATTCCTAAAACACATGCTGTCCCCACTTTGACACTCTTTTACTATAAAAAATAACAAAGTTTTATAAAAATCATGAAAATGAATAAACTCAAATGAAGCACAACTCTACCGTTTGAAATGTCCAAACTGACACACGCAGAACAGCTTAATTTTCTGCACGTTGTAACCCAGTAGCAAAAAATGATAATTTTTCAGAAAATTATTTCATCCATACACACAAATACACAAGTATTTTCTTCCAAGCAACTTGGTAAGACAGGAAATCACATCAATAGGAAACTATATTAAGAAAACAGAGACATAAAATAGATTTATTTCGTCTAGAGCAAAAGAAGTTCTACACATGTATGTATATGTGAACATGAGAAGTTTACTCCCCCACATATACAGTAAACAATTCTTAGTTATGCCTTGCCATATACTATTGAACTTGTACACAAGCACGACATCAGGAGCTCATTCTCCATATGTAAATGTAACAAATGCTTATGTCAAGGATCCTGACTGGTCGTTACCGTTGAACGCATAAACATGCATGAGACCAAAGTTCCATGGCTTCTGCCTACTTTAGCGTTCCATCCCAAAATCTTTAAAATGATCTAATTCACATAATATGAAGGACCGTAAGACCTCAAGAAGTAGGATGTATTATAACTGTATATTCATAGAAAACCAAGAATTTCACAAGTTAACATTCAAAGATGGAAATTATACATTTACTTATGATCCAAGAATGTGCATATTCATTTGTCCTTTTAACTTGACTAATCACTCTCTTATCAAATTAACTCAGGAAATATCATATTTCTATGATCATTGGAAAACCCATGTCAAACCTGAATAATGCCTAACTGTAAGTCTGGTTGAGTGGTTTCTGTACATAAAGAGGCCTCTAAAACAAAATTCCACAGTGATGAGATCATAATCCATCTTTGATCTTTCCATTCCATGAAAGCTTCATTCTGAAACCAAACTTATGATACAAACTAAATGAGTAAAAACTACCAGAAAACCCTGACTCAACTGATTAGTAATGAATAAGTAGCTTTCTGCAACCATATTGGATAAAGGAACTAGAGCAGTTGGCAGTTGGAAGTTGGAACATGCAGCAAGGAGTACTCAACCAATAGAAAAAAAGTAAATGTAAAGGCAGGACCTATTATATAAGCAGACATAGCAGATCTCAAAGACCAGATTAACACGTAAAGAATTCAACAATGCGGTAATCAGCTATCAACTAAGACGAAACTGAACCCCATTTGGATGACCTGTAATGTAGTAAAATTAATGAATTTCTACAGCCAAAGAAAAAACCTAATCAATTGAAAATGGTGCAGCAATCAGCCAATGAAATAAAGGAAAACATGATACAGAGCCATCTCAATCAAAAAGACTAAAAGACCATATTATATATCTTAATACAACCAAAGAAACCCTATAAAAGTTCACAGGGTCGATAAATTATAGAAATCGATCTAATTGCGGGCAAAAGTGCTGAACCTGGCTGCCCTTGTAAACGTAGAGGAGAAAGACGCTTGCGGAAAACGTCGAAGAGCCTATGAGCCCCGGCGTATATGAGCCTAGAAGCTGGGTCCACGATTTTCGTCAACAAGCTACGATTGTTGTTTCTGAGCGCTGTGGGAGGCCGATCATACGGCGTCGCCGGAACACTACGCCGGAAAGGCCTCTTACGAAACTTCCCTCCGGCTCCGCCGCTTTCGTAGGGAGCCCTACCATCACCCGCCGTCGCCATAAAGGGAAACTGGAGCTGGCCGAAGAGATGAATTGCGTAGAAAGAGAAAGTGAACGGTGGAAAGAGAAGGGAGAGAGGGAAGGGAGTGGGAAATTAGGGTTTTTATTTATGTACAAATGAGGAACGAGGCTTATGGAAGTCATTAATATTTTATATTTATTGAATATTTGAAAATGAGAATTCTGTGTCGTTTATTTCATAAAAAAGTTATTGGTTTTTTTAACTTTGATTTTACAAGAGGTTTTAATTGATATTAATGTTTGTTTGTTCTATATTTAGCCCTGATTTCTTTAACATGTCTAATGAACTCATGTATAGAAAAACATATGTCGATATCTCAACAAAATATAGTCAAATACATATTGTTTTCTTCCAAATTTGTAAAATAAACAAAGACGTTATTTAATGGTTTTACAAAGGTGAGCTCATGTAAACCATTCTGATATTAATTCAGCATTCATCCAACGTGAGTGTATAGTAAGGAATAAATTTAGGTTTTAAGCATACCTTAATGGAAAAAACAAAGCTTATATCTATACATAGGTGTATGGGATCCATAAGATGCTACGAATTATGAAGTAGAAGATTTAGCACGCATTTTCCCCTCAAAGTCATTGTGAAAAATATTCCATGCCAATCGATGAGGATGCAAAATCACGAGCTATTTGCATACACCTGTAAATCCTCCTTTTTTGTTATGATCCGAGTAATAATGTATTCAGCCTTTTAAGCCGGTTTTAACCTTTCCAAGGCTAGAGAGATTCACGGGGAACTTACTTGTTCTGCTAGGAAATTTAACAATGCAAGATCTAGGGTATCGACCCCTGTCAAGACCTTGCGACTCGAGAAGGACTTTGTAGGGATTATTATCCTGAAAATATGTTTCTAGATTTGATTTTGACTTAAAAAAAGGCTTGGACGTGGCATGTGTCATTAAAATTATACATTTATCCGGGTTTTTTTTTAGTTTATGTGTGAAAAAGGAACTATAAGCAAAAATAGTCTACCCGTATTGGATGAATGAAACGAGACACATAAAAAGATAACTCAGAAAGTAACACGTTGAACTGGGCCTAGTTGTACTTCGTGTTTGTATTCTTGTACCCGTGATAGTTAAATAAATTTTCTAAAATTATAAGTATATTATGTGTTATTGTTATTTAAATCGGATATACAAAATAATAATGAAAAATATTAAAAATTATCAAGTGTTATAAGTATTAAAATAATGATTTTAAATATATCCTCACAAATTAATTGGGTATTTAAATAAAGTATTGTAAGTCGGTTAGAAGAGCGGCATACCCACTTTTGAGATAAAAAAACCATTTGGGGTCGGTTTAGACCCCTCCCTCTTCCTTTGTTTATTTTACATACATATATTTGCTTGTCTGGAAAGAACTTTCAAAGGATGTTATCATATATCTAGCTTCAAATCTGAAATCAAGCCTCTTTGTGAATTCAATCAACATATTTCATCATCACTTGTAAGTCATTCCTCTATACTCGTTCTTGAGAGTTTATAGGGTTAGTGGGTCAAACTTTGAAATTGCACTCAGGAATTGTTTTGATGTTTCAAATCAGTTCCTACAATCTTTAAAGATTGAAATGAGTTCAAATTAGTAATTAAAGTGATGAAATTGGTTAAGTTTGATGAAATTGTTCAAACGGGTCAATTAGGTTAAAATCTCATTTGAATTGAACATGTAATTAAGTTATATGTACGTTACTAGTCCAATCTTGATGCCTCAAACTTGTTTCTTACAATTTCTAGAAACTAAAATGAATCTAAATCAATAGCCAATTTGAAGAAATTAGTTGAATTTTATTGAAACCCACATAAATGGGTCAAAAAAGGGTTAAAACCATATGATTCTTGATTTAGATGTTTGAATGAGTTATATACGTGTTTGTAATCATGTTTTGATACCAAATGACTATAGAAAACATTGGAAATCGATCTTGACCTGTTTGGGGTCGAATTGATAAAAAAAATGTTGAAATTTAAGTTATGTTGGGGAGATAATCATTTCACCCTAATAATCAACTCTGGCTATCTTAAAACATAGAATTTGATGATAACCAAACCCTACTTTCAGTATGACTTAGAAAGTATTCAAACATGTGTTG